>JBCNJP010003859.1:0-28674 GCA_039602395.1 Deinandra increscens subsp. villosa | reverse complement strand
ATATATTTCTTTTTCTTTTTGCTCATTTGAACTCGTTCTAACTCAATAGCCTCTAACATTTTATGAGCAACTTATATTAACCTTATACAACATTATGGAACATAAAAATATGATTTTCTAACTTTACGTGACTCCCGGTTAATACTGGATTTGCACGGAAAACCGTAAATTTAAATATTTGCGTTTTAATTAAAAGAATTGCTCTATAATTTAACCAATTGGTTTTTTATGTTATAAAATGATTGTAGAATATTCCAGAGTATATATTTAAGGTAAAAACACCAGGATTCCCGGTAAACGATAAATCGAATACCGAAATCGCGTAAAAACTGAAAATCACTTTATGTTTGTTTTAAGCAAATCATTTAACCTAAAACTTTGCAAATTATTATTTTGCTTTCAAAAATGATTATGGAATATCCCAAACATAATTTAAATGTATAGTTTAGACAAATTCTTTTGGTAATCGTTAAATCAAAACTCGATTTGTACGACAAGTTCAGATTTGGGTCGGGTTTTGTAGATGGGTTAGACACGGATGTTGCATCGTTTTAACTAAAATCTTAATTATCACCGGGTGTTTGTTTAGCGAGGTGACGCTAGGGTTGACAGAACGTGAACCGACAATCGATCGTGACTGTGTGAAACGGACATGCGTGTGCATGTGATGACCTAATTTACATAAAATTATGCTCGAAATTGAATACGATATGACTAAACGAGATAGTCAAACTAAAGCGTTGCCCTGAGATTTTGACGGTTGTCACAGAGAGGCGATCCTTCCCACCTACTTATAACAATCTTAAGGGAAGTTTATAAACAATATGGTTACTAACTTTGCCATTGTCAAGTCCTCCCAGGTGATACTATCTTTTATTGATTAAACTTAAAACGCACCTTATCTTTATTTTATTTCTTATTTTACTTTTATAATTTAAAACTCGTATCTATTGGTTTAGTTAAGGAAACTAATCAACAGTTTGTCAAACATAATAATTTTTTTAATGTATTAAGTTATCAATAGATAATTGATTTTGCCTAAAAAGAATAGGAATTTGTCATTAGCACAATTAAGAAATAAGACTAAGGGTGTTTTTGTCTAAAAATAAAACAGTACAAATAATGTTGTCTTAACGTAAAACAATACATATATAAAATCCAGTACATTATTAATGCAAACTAGCACAATTATACGTGTTGTTTTACTTTAAAATAGTACAAATAATGATTTCTTAACATAAAACATTACAAATAATATTGTGTTAATGTAAAAAAATACGTATATAAAACCAGTACATTCTCAATGCAACGCAACACAATTATGTGTTTTTTTACTTTAAAAAAAACATAAAATGTATTGCTTTAATACAAAAATACATAAAAGTTGTTGTTTAATGCAAAACAAAATGTACAATGCAAAATAACACAAATTATATCGTTTAAATGTAAAATAGTTTTATTATTACCAATGTTGTAAAACTCGGCCTAGGCGGCCGCCTAGGCGCTCCTTAGACTCTTACTGAGGCGACTTTTGTCAACTCGGCTGAGCTAGGCGTAGGCGGTCAACATCGGAGCAACTCGGCCTAGGGAGGCACCTAGGCCGAGTTGATCCGATTTTCATCGAGGTTGACCGCCTACGACTTGCTCAGCCGAGTTGCCTCAGGATCTTATTGAGACAACTTTAGGTAACTCAGGTGAGCAATTCGTAGGCGGTCAACCTTGATCAACATCATAGCAACTCGGGTAACTCAGTTAGACGGTCAACCTCAGCTCAAGATTTTTTAGCATTTTTGGGACAATTCAATTGAATATGACCACGTCTACGACATTGGTTACATAATCGATTTGTATTTGTTGACTTATTTGAGCCCTGAAATGCATCAGACATATAATCAGAATCAAAATGATCATAAAAATCACCAAAAACTTGGAACTGATTATTGCGCACCCATTTTGATGTCAAACTCCTAGGAGTAGAGTTCGAGCCTAATAAATAAAGTCCCGATGACTTCTGATCGACTCGAGATGAGTTTAAGAAAAATTTCTTTATTTGCTTTGTACTCCTGAGTCCTTCACTAGGATTTGAAATAAAGTTTTGATCACATACAGCAATAAAACTCTGTGAGGGTTAATACAGATGATTAATGATTGTATCTTTATCTTCTTCAAAAACATGTTCCGCAGATTCTTTAGCAACACATTTGTTCTTTTTATTGAGACTTCTTTAAAATATATTTTATTGCTTTCTCCTCAACCATCTGATTCGCACAACCTAAACTTGTTCTTTTGTAACCTGGTAGCTTTGACAATTCCACTTAAGAAGCAGAATCTCTAGTTGTAGGAACTTGATTAAACAAAGCTTTAATACCCTTTAAATTGTTAGATTCAACCAATTCTGCAGCAACCTTTTCGGCAACCAACTTCCACTCATCTTTCTCAACCACTTTATCAGTAGATATCTCTTCACCATCCAACAAGGTGTTACCACACAAAAATGTAGATGATTTGCCAGCAACATTTTTCTCCTTCTCCACTTTCTTATTGAGTGTCTTTGAGTTTTGAGTTTTCTTCTTTGCAAACTTTTCAGCAGCAAATTTAGAATAATCATTCTTTTGATCAGAGGGTTTGATCTCGGCAAGAGGATCAGTTTGAATAACCGGATGCGGTACTTAATTATGCTCATCTCCTCCAAAAACCTTCTATAAATTCTCATCTTTGCAAAGGTAACTTGTGAAAGAATGTGAATTCTTCATATTGTTCAATTACCTTCTTAAATCAAGAACCTCGATATTCAATTCTGAAATTTTCTTCTTTGCTTCAACCAACTCTTTTTGTGAGGTAATAAGTTTTTAAGGCACTCTGTTTGACAATGATTTTTCTCTAACATATCATCATCAGCACTATACACTTCTTGAGTAATTTTCTCCCACTTTTCTTTGTAGATTTCAACATTTATTGTCAATAACTTATTCTCTTGAACCAATGAACGTTTAGCTTCGACTATAATTGTGTTATCATTTTATAAACCCACAAGTTATCGTTGTGTATGATGATTCCTTAAGTTATCGTTTTTATAAATTTAAAAAGCTTGAGCAATACTGGTGTCGATTTGACCCATAATTGTCATATTTCCATATACATCATACCGCACACCAGGTGTGTAAAAGAGTTTGAGGTGGTGGGGATGGGTTTGAAAAGGAGAAAAGGTGGTGTCATTTGGTGAGGGTGGGCGGCGGTAATGATGGTGGCGTAGGTGCATAGGCCGACCAAGGGGGTAGGAGAAATGATGGTGTTGGTGGTTAATTGTAGAGGTTGACTTGCATTCAAAAAACGAGAGGGAAAAGAGAGAGGGAAACAAGATGAAGAGAAACAAAGAAGGAGAGAGAGACAGAGAGAGAGACCCGAGAGGGGGGGGTTTGGTCGGGTTGGCGAGTTAGGTTGGATAAATCGAATGAATGAATGAGGAAAAAACGAGCGGGGATTATTAATAAATAATTAAGTAAATAAATCAACGGGCAAATCAATGAAAATGATTTTAATGAAATGAATAATTCTTTCGAGAATTACTCGGTATTAATCGAATATTTCTAAAACGTAGAAAATGTTGTGAATGTATACGAAACGGGTATAAAGTCATGAAAATCATATAACACCGTGGAAAAATAACGAGAACATGTTGAACACAAAGAAATGTGAAGCTAATGTATCGTTTGTCACACCCCAACCGACGGCGGAATATGTCGGGGCATAATGATTGTCCAGATGCTCATGAAAACTAAAATAAGTTGTAATAATTAAACATGCCCTTTTTATTAATCAATTAAAGATATCATACAATAAAGATAAACACAGTGAATACATTTCAAAACTAATTTAAAGTCTTTAATCTAGCTCCAGCAATCCTAGTGTGATCACAACACAGCTCAAGTATCGATTCCTGCAACATGTATAAAATCAAATGTCAACTACAAAAGTAGTTGGTGAGCAATCTTTGTTTAAGTATGTATATATTTTATTCATTGAACAACATGTGAAGTGTCATATATCAGAATAACGGAAAATATAACATATCACTATAATTAGCAAATAGATAACCTATTGAAAACCTGTTGAAATCCCTTGAAACTTACAGATTGAAAATTCCTACCACACATTATATAACACATAATTTGCAATTGAGAAACATTGAAAAGCTTATCGATATAGGATACATGTTACACCCCAAAGTGAATATGAGAAAAAGGGGCAAAGATTACTCACTTGATTAGATTAGAAACAAGAGATGAAACCAATTGCGAGAGATAACAACTTGGAGATTATCCTAACGAAACAAACATGCTAAATGAATATGGGGAATGATAATGACTTATAGTTCTAAGGACACGATGAACTTATGGAGAGTTAGGTTTTATTTGTTTAAAAAGACTGTTTTACCCTTCTGGCCCGCACGAACTTCTAAGTATCCGATAAATTCGGTATTTTTAATACTTTATTATTTATCACTTTTGGACTCCGATATACTTATTATATATATAAATATGATATAAAACCAAAAACCAAGTCCCAATACCTCCCAGTTTGTTTAATATTAAATAATCATATTCAAAATCTTAATTTTGACGTATTTATTAAATAAATAGAAAAACCTTTTATTAAATAAATAAACTTAGGGCTTTTACTTATAATATTATTTTATAATATACCTTAAAAGATTAGCTCTCAATTTAACCCCGTTTGTTTAATTTTGGCAAAACAACGTCGAGAAAACCCTAATTTCGCCCTATTTTTAGATAAAATACCAAATTTTCCCAAAATTTGAAATTAATTTAGGGATTTTTTAAAACATATTATTTTAGAATTACCTACAAAAATTTAGACCATAATTCTAAGCCGATCACCCAATTTTAGCAAAACAAGCTCAAGAAACCTAATTTTTACATAATTTTAGAAACCATTCTTAGACACAATATAATCAAAATTTGAGATAGATTATTGTTAAGCATACCTAATGATGGAGAACTGCAGAATTTGAGCTCCTAACACCTCACCGATTAATCGAACTTGGAGGAGAAAGTTTCTGTTGCGTTTTAGGGTTTTTAGGATGAACAAATGGTGAATTGGTGCTTAAATCCGAATGTTAGAGCCTCTATTTATAGTCAATGGATTCATGGGAAAATGCTCCAAGTGTCTATGGTGACTATTTGGGCAGAAACAAAATGTAGAAGACGAATTCGTGCAAAGAAAAGCAAGGGACAAGGCCTAAAAACGACCTGGTGCTGAATCTGTCATACGTCAACAGTCGCGGACCGCAACACACCATGTATATACCCCTCGCGGTTCGCGAGGGGGGTCCTGGTTTTTGTTTTATATTTATATATATATTTCTTTTTCTTTTTGCTCATTTGAGCTCGTTTTAACTCGATAGCCTCTAACATTTTACGAGCAACTTATATTAACCTTATACAACATTATGGAACATAAAAATATGATTTTCTAACTTTAAGTGACTCCCAGTTAATACCGGATTTGCACGGAAAACCGTAAATTCATTTATTTGCGTCTTAATTAACAAAATTGCTCTATAATTTAACCAATTGGTTTTTAATGTTATAAAATGATTGTAGAATATTCCAAAGTATATATTTAAGGTAAAAACCCCGAGATAACCGGTAAACGATAAATCGAATACCGAAATCGCGTAAAAAATGAAAGTCACTTTATTTTTGTTTTAAGCAAATCGTTTAACCTAAAACTTTGTAAATTTATTATTTTGCTTTCAAAAATGATTATGGAATATCCCGAACATAATTTAAATGTATAGTTTAGACAAATTCTTTTGGTAATCGTTAAATCAAAACTCGATTTGTACGACAAGCTCAGATTTGGGCCGGGTTTTGTAGATGGATTGGACACGGATGTTGCATCGTTTTAACTGAAATCTTTATTATCACCGGGTGTTTGTTTAGCGGGGTGACGCTAGGGTTGACAGAACGTGAACCGACAATCGGTCATGACTGTTTGAAACGGACATGCGTGTGCATGTGATGACCTAATTTACATAAAATTAAGCTCGAAATTGAATACGATATGACTAAATGAGATAGTCAAACTAAAGCGTTGCCCTGAGATTTTGACGGTTGTCACAGAGAGGCGATCCTTCCCACCTGCTTATAACAATCTTAAGGGAAGTTTATAAACAATATGGTTACTAACTTTGCCACTGTCAAGTCCTCCCTGGTGATACTATCTTTTATTGATTAAACTTAAAACGCGCCTTATCTTTATTTTATTTCTTATTTTACTTTTATAATTTAAAACTCTTATCTATTGGTTTAGTTAAGGAAACTAATCAACAGTTTGTCAAACATAATAATTTTTTTAATGTATTAAGTTATCAATAGATAATTGATTTTGCCTAAAAAGAATAGGAATTTGTCATTAGCACAATTAAGAAATAAGACTAAGGGCGTTTTTGTCTAAAAAAAACAGTACAAATAATGTTGTCTTAACGTAAAACAATACATATATAAAATCCAGTACATTTTTAATGCAAACTAGCACAATTATACGTATTGTTTTACTTTAAAATGGTACAAATAGTGATTTCTTAACGTAAAACATTACAAATAATATTGTGTTACCGTAAAACAATACCTATATAAAACCAGTACATTCTCAATGCAACGCAACACAATTATGTGTTTTTTTACTTTAAAAAAACATAAAATGTATTGCTTTAATACAAAAAATACATAAAAGTTGTTGTTTAATGCAAAACAAAATGTACAATGCAAAATAACACAAATTATATCGTTTAAATGTTAAATAGTTTTATTATTACCAGTGTTGTAAAACTCGGCCTAGGCGGCCGCCTAGGCGCTCCATAGACTCTTACTGAGGCATCTTTTGTCAACTCGGCTGAGCTAGGTGTAGGCGGTCAACATCGGAGCAACTCGGCCTAGGGAGGCACCTAGGCCGAGTTGATCCGATTTTCATCGAGGTTGACCGCCTACGACTTGCTCAGCCGAGTTTCCTCAGGCTCTTACTGAGACAACTTTAGGTAACTCAGGTGAGCAATTCGTAGGCGGTCAACCTCGATCAACATCATAGCAACTCGGGTAACTCATCTAGGCGGTCAACCTCAGCTCAAGATTTCATCGTAGAAGAGGAATTGGAGCCTGAAGTACCTTCGAAAGCGGTTAATAGACAAAATGGAGCTAATATGGTAGACGATGATTAGATAATTGTTATGTTTATGTCTAGACTAGTAAAGGGTTGTTGATGCATCGTGTGAAGTATATGAACAAGATGACTTAAAGATCAAAACACGACAAGATTGCTGCCTGGCGCACCAGATCCAAACTGGTAGTTCGGATTAGGCGAACCACTAGTTCGGCTGAGGTTCGGCCAGTCGGGTATAAATAAGAATTTTTCTTTGTAATTCAAGGACTGAGCATGTAAGATTCTGAGCTTAAATGTGTGTTTTGAGAGGTGTTTCTCCATGTCAATTCTTTGTGTTTACTGATTGTAATTGTTCGTCTAGATCAATAAAACAATCGGTTTAATTACGTTTCATTTTCGAATTAGCTAGATCAAGTAGACGATCCGATACTCACGAACTTTGAAGTGGTATCAGAGCTATGTGGTTCATTCTACTGATCTTTGATTGCTATTTTCGGAGTTTTTTTAAACAAAAAGTGTTGTTTTTCGACAAATTGGTATGTTTTTACAATTTTTTGATCGTTTTAGTTGAGTATTTAGTGAAATTTGTTCCTAAATCATTCCTCATCATTTGTTTTGACTTACTGCTGAAAATCTGGGTCAAATCTATCCAAATTCAAGAGTTTTGAGTAAAAATGATTTAGTTCGGCTGAGGAACTGTCTGTTCGAAATAATCGTCGTCTGAACTGACGGTTCGGCTCTAGTTCGTACATCCAAAGTACTTGTTCTTTTCTAGTTCATTTGGGTTCGTTTGATTCCTGTTCATTTCCAGTTCGGATAGTATTTTTGTTCGGATAAGTCCCAGTTCGACTGCAGTTCGGATAATCTTTCTGTTCAGTTCAAGTTCGGCTCAGATTGGGTATTTTGATTTGTTTCATGGAAACTAACGTAACTTGAAAACCGTTAAGAGTTACGGAACCCAATACCAGCCAAAACGACCGTCTCAAAGAGATCTACGCTTTTATGGCCAGTACCCTCCGTTTCCATACCCAAAATCCACTTTTAAGATCTTCGTTTTTTAGTTTGAAGTTTTTGGAGCATCATATTTTGGAAAAAATGTCGAATTTCCAAGCATTTGCCGTCATGCAAAACGCGATGCAAACCTTGATTGACTTTGATAACGAAATTGGAACAAGCCAGAAATTTCCCAAGTTGTTGAAGTTGGATGATTATCAGAATTGGAAGCAACAATTTTCTGCTTACATAAGCACGAATGATATCGATTTGTGGATTCCGATTCGAAAGCTTTACATGCACCCAACTGATCAAGGGGATTTTAAAGAAATTCATACTTTTGATGTTGTTGAGAGAAAAAGTTATGAACTTGAACAAAAGGTGTTTGGTTATTGTTAGTACCTGAATGTGGCAACATGCTGGATCAAACAAAGCTTTGGAAGACATCAAGATATCAACTAAGTCCTGTTGGCCGAACTCTGGCCGAACCCAGGCCGAACCTAGGGTTCGGACCAGCTGAGGAGTTCGGACGGCAGAATGGTTATAAATAGGTTCATAGGTTTGTTTTTTGTATCGAGTTTTTGTGAGTGTGTGTGTTTTGTAAGGTGAAAGTACTCTGAGTCTCTTGTAATTCTTACCAGTTATTGAATGAGAGATTGAGTCTTTATTTACACACTTTGTTCATCATTTAGCTAACACAATGATGTCGAACCGATCACGATCCATCCGCTCAAGCGTTTTCAGTTATCTTACCATGGCTCTACCTACCGAGTTACTACATAAATTCAGTACTTGTAAGAAATAGAAACAGTTTGGGATGCGTTATCGGCAAGATGTGAAGGTAATGATGAATACAAGAAGATTCGACGAAAGGTATTGAATAAAGAATTTGACAACTTTCAACATTATGACAATGAAAAACATCACAGCTCTTATATCAAGATTTTCACATCTTATCTGTGAATTGAAAATTGTTGGAAATGAAAAAACCGATGAAGATTTAAAAGAAATGGAGGCATTACCTGAAAAATGGGAAAATTGTGTCTTGCTACTCACCCATGATAAAAAAATATTCTACATTGTCATTTTATGAGCTCACTGGTAAACTTCATGCTCGGGAAATGGAAATGATGAAATCAAAGAAATCAACTTCTAAATTTCAAAATCCAGAATTGTATCATGGAGAGAATGCTGCAAGCATAAATGCTAAGGCTAAAGCGAGTGGTCTTAGTTCAGATCCAATTACTGCTTTCATTGGAATCATGTCTGAAGCATCTGGTAATACTATTTTGAGAGGTTGTAGCTTTACAATTCCAGAATCATCAAATCAAAGTGCGTTTTCTGTCAAGTCAGTGGATAAATTATGCAAAATTGATTTCTGCTCTCATTACATCTTCCTTTGGAATGATTATCAATGATGTCAGCAATGCTCGGTTGACTAAAAAAGATCTTGATGAAATCGATGATGATCAATTGAATGACATGGATATAACTTGGCAAATGGCTATGTTGAGTCAAAAGTCAAAAAGATATTTCAAGAAAACTGGAAGAGACCATTTAGGATCAAATGGAAAGCTGGGTTTTGATAAATCCAATATAAAATGTTACAAATGTTCAAATCATGGATATTTTGCAAGAGAATGTCAACAGTCTCACACTTCCAAAGCTACTAATGGTTCTCAACCATCATGAAGTAATTCACTTACAACAGCATTGACTGCTCAAGATGATAAACATTATAATTGTGGAAAAGTATTTTGTGATAAATCAACTTTGATTGTCACATATGAGCAAGATGAGTATTATTCTGATTCAAGTTCGTATGAAGCTGCTGAAAATGAAAATTTCGAGTCTAAAATTGAGAATTTGTCAAAGGAAAATGAGAAGTTATTGAAAGAAAATGATTCATTGGGAAAGGAGGTTAAGATGGTTACCAAAGTTCTTTAACTGGTAAAGAAAGATTTGGAAATATCAAAAAAGAATGAAAAGGATTGTGAAGAAAGGAATGCTAAGTTGATTGAAGACAAGGAGGAATTGGTTAAAGAAATTCAGAAATGGAAGGATGAAGTAGAAGACGCTGCAAATGATTTTCAGAATTTGTTTGATAAATAAAAAATTAAGTTAGATATGCTTACCAAAAATTCTGATGAGTATATTGCTAAGATTGAAGCTTATCAAATTGACATGGAAAAGTTATTGGATGAAAAGAGAGAATTAGTGAGTGTAAATAAAGTGCAAGATGCAAATCTAGATATTTCAGAAAAGAAATGAAGATAAATGAATGAAAGAATTGTTTGTTGAGCTTGATAACCTTCGATTGCAAAAATTTGAAACTCATAAAGTTGTTAAGAGGTTGATCACTACCGAGAAAGAATTGACTGGAGCACAACAAAAGATCTCCGATTTAAATATTCAAGTGATTGATGCCAATCGTCTTTTGAATAATGTCACCAATTCTCAATCTTTCACAAGCTTCTTAGCCAACGATGAAAATTTTGAAAGAATGTTTGACAAGACAACGTCACCCTCTGCTAGTATCAAAGAAGCAGTAAATGTTGTGAAAGAAAAAGTTGAAGATTGTGATTATTCCAAGTTTTCATCATCGATTTCAGAAAAAGAGAAAGTTGTGAAGAAGATAAAGGATAAAAAGAATGGTAAAAAGATTGAGAAGAATGCTGAAGTTCCTCAAGTTCCAAAGTTTGTGTCTGGTTCGTCGTCAACAGAAAATGAGAAATCAGTTGATTCTAGTAAGAAAATTCGGTCTCAACCTGATTTTGATGAGACAATTTTCTATGATCAAAAGAATGTGAACGAAGTCAAAGCTGAATTTTCTCGTTTGGCGAAGAACGGGCAAAAGTCACTGAATTCTGAGGAAAAGATTTCTCGAAAGAATGTTGGATTGGGTTTTAAGGCACAGACTGATAAAGCTGAGGGGGTTCAAGTTTCAAAAACATAGAATATGAAGAAAATGAAATTAAAGCAAGTAAATAATGAAGTTTTTAAGGCTGAGAAGCTTCAGCCCGAAAGGTTTTACAAACTTGAGGGTTCGGAACAAATATTTTTAGATAAAGAATTCCCACTTCATTGCGTCGATGCATTAAAGATTTATGAAGTGTTTGTGAAAGATGTTGATTCATAGACCAAGAAGAAACAAGCTGCTAAATTCTCTTCTGATAATTCTACTTCAAAAAGCCCAACTGATAACGGTTTGTCAGGCCGTTTCAAATCCCCAACTAGATTGATTTGTAGTAGTGGTAAGTTAGGGTTATCGAACCAAGGGAATATGTGGAAATTGACTAATTGATTAACTAAATTAACTAAATTTACTGATTACCTAAAATTAACTAAGGTTGCCACTTGGCTGTTTTGATTGATTGAGTGATTTAACTAACAAATTAACTAACTTTAACCTAAAAACTTAATTGAATTCAAATGAGACAAATCTAACCACTTCTGGATCCTGGTTGGCTACCGATCTAGAAAAACCTAATTACTTAACCGTGACACATAGACATGCCCCCCAATTGCTTCCTTGACCTAATAACCTAGTTTCCTAATGGGCTGATTAGTCCTGCCGCAAGAAAGTGCTAGATCAATAAACAGTGGACCACTAAAACCCTAGATTACTAGTTAATTTTAACAATTCCGCATGTAGGTATTCAACGGTAGCAAGTATTCCGGAATAACTAGTTAAGCAATAGGTTAATCATAGAACGAATCCACCAACCAATCACCAAAAGCGGTTAGTGGTGGATTAGCCGGACATGGCTAATGAAACAAACATGACTTATACTAAAAGATTGCATAAAAGATAATGTACCGAATGATTGAATTGCTCTCACAAATCTCCAAAACAAAGGTGAAATTCGCAAAACCCTAAGCCTCTGGTCGTCTGGAATAATGATGGATCATCACAAAAACTTCACAAATAAGTTTAAATAGTAAACCCTAATCTAAAACTTCTGACGACCAATTCGGGGCGTACCGCCCCAAAATGGGGGATTCTGGGCGTACCGCCCGGATTGCAAATCTTCGGCCGCTTCTCTAAACTTTAGGGCGTACCGCCCTGGTCTCTTCACTTCTGGGCGTACCGCCCAGATCTGGATCTCAGGAACTTTCTTGATTTTCTTCTAAGTCTTCACTCGTTCCCGCACGCTTCTCGATCCCTGTACCAGCAGCTTCCAGTTCTTCATAAAACTCCATTATTAGCTACTTAAGCTCGTGGTACCTTACAACACAAAAACCCGTGAAAATGCCATGTAATCCAACCCTTATTATAAATAAATATAACAAAATAAGCACAATAAGAACGACAAATTGGACTAACATCACATCCCCACACTTGACTTTTTCCGTCTCGGAAAAACTGCCATGGAATCATAATCGGGAAATCAATCTCAAAATCTTTTGACTTTTCACTTTATCAACCTTTTTCCATTCCACATTCCAAAATGTATTCATATATACTAATTGCAATCACCGGTATTTCTATCCGACTAAACCCAACCACTGATCTTTGAGCCCCCAAGGTGTTTACAAAAATTACCAATCAGTTGTATCAGTCTACCAATGTGTCCCACATTCAGAAAATTCTAGCTCAATCTAATCCCGACTCAAATTTGGTCAAAGTAAAGGGTAATACAGATAGAATTATTTATATTTTCCCCACCCTAGTTAAATCAGATACTCATATATCCCAAGAATGATGGATTTGAATGTATAGTGAAGTTGCTTGAGCATTTATTTGACTACTGGTTTTTTCTAATTTTTTCTTTTCTTTTTCTCTTCTTTTTTTTTCATTTTTTTTTCTTTTTTTTTATAATTGGTTAATTTTAACTATACTTACCAACGGACATCATCAGAGGCATTCTTTCACAAGGTCTTACCCCCGAAATCATACGTGAGTGTTTTGCCCGCGAGATCCGGAACATCATCAGAGGTACTCTTTCACAAGGTCTTACCCCCGAAATCATACATGAGTATTCTGCCCCTTCACTCTAATTCATTAACCAATTAATTACCTAATATGCTCAAAAGATGGAAAGATGGGGCGCCGTTATTTCTCGGATTTGCTTTCGCAAAAAGATCATAACGTGCCAATTTATTCTGAGGATATATAAGTCTCTAATCTAAAAAGGTCTTTTTCCTCCTAATCATCAGTTTCAACCTCACTATTACCTCTAAAATGGGAACCCACTAGCAAACTAATTTAATTACCTATTTATACACAAATAAACACCAAAGGATAATTAAGCTTTACTAAATCAGCTGGGCCTACCGACACATCACAAATTAGCTATATTTTCCATTCTCTCCTTTTCTTACCACTTTTCCTTTCTTTAATTATAATTTATTTTGAAAATCGATTCCCAATTGTACTATCATTTTCCATGTACCGGCAATTATCCCAAAACAGATTTGACTCAAATACTTAAACTAAAAATGACTCAAAAATTGCAAAATCTTTTTGGATTTTTGATGTTTTTTACTTTTTTTTTTTCAAAATAAACAAACAACTACCTAAAAATTTGAAAAACTACTAAAAATTGACGTCCTGTCCCCCTCCCCACACTTAAGATCGACATTGCCCTCAATGTGATAGGAAACACGCACATAACGAATATACAGACACGAACGATAAAAATAAAATTAAATGAAGAATGCAAAAATAAAAAGACAAAAATAAATAAATAAAAAGCAAAAGTTGGAACACACTCCCCTGATAACATCGTGAAAAGCTCCTCAGAAGTCGTCCAACACCCTCTCGCGTAGATCGTGAATTCCAGAAATCGGATGGAAGAAGTAATGTAAAGAATGTCACATCTCAACCATGGTGCTACCAAGAAACATAAACACATCATGCCATATATATACAAGCAAAATAAAATCACAACCACCCAACCGGTTACCCCGTACAGTACCCCCAGTTACAATATAATATCATATCATACAGACCATGATCGAATGAAAACAAAATAACCAAAAAGTACAAGGGTCAAGAGAAACAAAACCGATCGGCAATGGTAGTGATAGTCAGCATGATCAGCACCTACTCCTCACCTCCTCCAGCATCATCTCCCGCAGCATCATCATCTCCTCCAGCATCAGCATCTCCAGCAACAGCAGCATCACCTCCCTCAGGCTCCTGAAAGAAATCAGGGATAGGCATACCCTGATGGGTCATCATACAGCGCATGGCCCGCTCTATCCTCTCAAACCGAACATCCACATAATCCAGCACAGTCATCCTGAACCATATCCAACGTAACCTGATCGGCCCTCGGCGGCCTCTCCGGTCTCTGCCTCAGCGGCCTCTCCACCTGATGTAAAATCCTATGCTGCCTCGCAGCCCTAGCAGCCTCGTCTCCCTGTACGATCACACCCCTAACGGCCTCCCACTGCGGGGGATCAGTCATAGTAACCATCGATGCCAGCCGCATATCGCCTAACTCGTAATGAGAAGTCTCAGCCCCAATCGTCAAATGAGTCTCCAAATACCTACCCGGCTCAAATACACCCAATCTCCTGGCCAACCTAGTCACATAGGGCCCCATACTAAGATGGACGCCCTTCCCCGACGTCCTCCTCCTCGCAAACGATGAAATCAAAACCCCAGCAATGTTGAGGTCATGGCCCTCAACAATCGAACGCAAAACCGCTAAATCTAGCTTCGTGACCTTCTCGACGCCGGAACGACGACCGAGAAGAGTACACGCAACTATCCTATGAATATATCGCAGCACCGGATCCCTAATCTGCGACTCCACTACACTATCCAAGTACGGGACCGATCCAATCGCATCCCAAAACGCAGTAAGCTGTAAATCAGTAACCCCCTGGGGGTGTGGTCGGCTAAAAAGCCCCCTCGGCAGCTCCGCAAATGCCGGTGCCTCAACCTCCTCCTGTGTATACAATCCCGATGCGACCGCAAACTCAGGAATGCTCATGTGATGAGTCTGACGGCCCAAAGCAAAGGACAAGGCGTTCCCGTCGCCAAACTTCCCAGGACCCACCTGGAAAGTAGAAAGAAACTCCACCGTCAGCTCCACGTACTGGTGGTCATCCGGGGTCAACGCCCTCCTCCAACGGTCAGTCACTAGCCCTCTAATCCTCTCAAGCTGCCCAAGCTGAGCCAACAAACCCCAGTCAATCGTACGGTGATGCAACAACGGCATCTCTATAAACCTCCTCATCTGCCTATCCTCGTGCGAGTCGCGCTCGAACCTCAGCAGTGAATGGTGCGCGTGGTTCCTCCTCGCGACGGGTGGCGGCAGCACATCAGCCTCTGGCAGGATCTCGGGCCCCCAATAGTTGATAATCCTCCGTCTGAATGGGGGGACCGGAACAGCGGCATCCGGATCTCCACGTCGCCTCCTCTTGGGACCGCGTGTCCCGGAACTAGACCCTTGCCGGTCCGACATCCTGATTCAAACGAGTTAGCACAAGATAACAATAATCATGATATAAACCGGGCCTGTCCTGCAATTGATTTCCACATTCACAAACTATTTTTGGATTTTTCGATTTTTTAATTTTTTTGGTTTTTTCAAAATTTTTATAAAGAAAAACAAAATTAAACAAAAAAGAAAATAAAATTTAAAACTAAAAATCAAAAACGACAAAAATTGGGATTTTTGAAAAATTTGAAAAATTCTGTGAAAATCCATCCCAGGGCGTACCGCCCAAAAATGGTGCAATCAGGGCGGTACGCCGCCCAATTTGATTGCAGAAACCCTAATTTCAAAATTGGGGCGTACCGCCTCCAATGTTGGAGCCCTAGGCGGTACGCCGCCCAAATCTGGAGCGCAAAAAAAATAAAATCGGTTGTAAACCGATCAATCTAGACTATCAATCCACACTCCGACAACCTCATTCCTCACCCTTAATTCGGTTCCAAATCGATTCTCCTCAACGAATTTTAACGAGAACTCAAATCTCCTAAAAACAAAACGTAACAAAGCTACTCTAGGCTAATATGCTCAAATTAAATCTAAGTTACAAGAAGTGAGAACCTGGAAAAGCTCGGAACGAAAGAAATTAAGCGGTCGGTGGTGCTTGGCGGTCGTGGAATCGGCCGGTGACAGTGGTCGTTGACGACGAACCGGTTCGGTGGTTGATGGTGATGCGACTCGGTGATGGTGGTGTAATGAGCGCGATCGAGAGCGGTGGTAGTCGGTAGCGGTGTAGACGCGGTGGTGTGCGGTGGTGGAAGTCGAGAGGGAGAAGTGTGTGGCGGTGGGTTGTGAAAAACCGACCCGCCGCAACCTGTTTTATATTTTTTTTCGTCGTTTAAAATCCGGGCGTACCGCCCAATTTAGATGAGATTAGGGCGTACCGCCCGGATTTTAAAATCTGGAAATTTTTAGAAAATATTCGGGCGTACCGCCCAGACTATTGATCATCTTGGGCGTACCGCCCATGCCCTATTTTGGCAGAAAGTTTTGAAAATTTGGGGCCTCAAAAATTTTCTATCTCTGGAAAAACACCACTTTTGCACCACCGAGCATGTTTACTGCAAAATTTTCATTAAAACTTACCTGGAATGCAGTATATGGCACAAATTCACTCCCGAGCTTCCCGATTTCCTGAAAACACACCAAAACGTAAAATCTAACAAAACTACGAAAAACACACGAAAATGAAACGAAAAACAAACCGCTGGGTTGCCTCCCAGTTAGCGCTAAGTTTTTAAGGTCTTCAGCCAGACCGTACTTCCCTTTCACGTTTCAGGGCTTTCAGATGCGGGCGCCAAAAAGTAATCGTCTTTGTCGACTTGCCCGTGAATGTCTGCCGAGTCCAAATACGGCTTCAACCTGTGCCCATTTACTACCTGCTTCAGGTGGTCATCCAGGTCTTCAATCTCGAAATTACCATACCCCCCCACACTTGTGATGAGGAATGGCCCCGTCCATTTGCTTTTCAGCTTACCTGGAAACAATTTCAACCGTGAGTTAAATAACCAAACCTTTTGACCTACCTGGAAGTCCATCTTCTTCAATCGTGCATCATGCACTTTCTTCATCTTGTTCTTGTAGGCATCGGCACTCTCGTACGCCTCATCGCGTAACTCTTCCAATTCTCCCAGCTGGAGCTTCCTTTCTCTACCTGCAGCATCATAATCCAAGTTAACTTCTTTCACAGCCCATAATGCTCTGTGAGCTAACTCAACAGGTAGATGACATCCCTTCCCATAGACCAACCGATAGGGAGTGGTTCCAATAGGCGTTTTAAAAGCAGTGCGATACGCCCACAAGGCGTCATTCAATTTGGAAGACCAATCCTTGCGGTCGATTCGCACAGTTTTCTGTAAAATCTCTTTGATTTGCCGATTGGAAACCTCCACTTGACCGCTTGTTTGCGGATGATATGGGGTTGCAATTCGGTGGTCTATGCCATACTTCTTGAGTAGTTTGCCAAATCGAAAGTTCTTGAAATGGGACCCCCCATCACTTATGATCACACGAGGGATTCCAAACCTAGAGAAAATGTTTTGTTGGACAAATTTGCAAACTACGCTATGGTCATTGGTCTTAGTAGCTATGGCTTCTATCCATTTGGACACATAATCTACCGCTACTAGAATGTAAAGAAAACCATTCGAGTTAGGGAAAGGGCCCATAAAATCTATGCCCCAAACATCAAAAATCTCTACAACCAAAATTGGTTGCAAAGGCATCTCATCACGCTTTGTGATGCTTCCCATCTGCTGACATCTCGTGCAATGCTTCACGAACTCAAACGCATCCTTGAAAAGCGTGGGCCAAAACAACCCGGATGAAAGAACCCGGTGACCCGTCTTGTGTCCACTAAAGTGACCTCCACATGCCGATGCGTGAACCAACTCTAGCACTGCTTGTACCTCCGACTCTGGTATGCACCTCCGGATCACTTGATCCGGTCCTACCTTGAACAAATCCGGTTCGTCCCATATGTACTTCTGTGCTTGAGACTTCAAATGTATCTTCTTTCTCCTGGGCCAATGTTCCGGAATTGTACCTGCAGCCAAATAATTAACAATGTTAGCATACCAAGGTAAATTAGAAACACTTAACAATTGTTCATCCGGAAACTGCTCATTGATGCTCCATTCATCTTCTTCTCCTTCAATGTGGGGCAATCGGGACAAATGGTCCGCCACCACATTCTCACTACCCTTCTTGTCTCTAATCTCCAAATTAAACTCCTGCAACAAAAGGATCCACCGAATGAGCCTCGGCTTGGCATCCTTCTTCTCCATCAAGTACCGGACCGCACTGTGGTCCGAATACACAATCACTTTGCTTCCCCAGATATATGACCTGAACTTATCAAGAGCAAACACAACTGCAAGTAATTCTTTTTCAGTGGTAGTATAATTCAATTGAGCCCCATCTAAAGTCTTACTTGCATAATAGATCACTACCGGTTTTTTATCTACCCTTTGACCCAAAACTGCCCCAACAGCAAAATCTGAGGCATCACACATAATTTCAAAAGGTATGGACCAATCGGGTGCTTGCAAAACTGGTGCCTCAATTAGTTTGTTTTTCAAAGTGTTAAAAGAATTTAGACACTCATCATTAAAATCAAAAATTTCATCTTTTAACAACAGTTTGCAAAGAGGTTTAGTAATTTTGCTAAAATCTTTAATGAACCTCCTATAAAACCCGGCATGACCTAAAAATGCTCTAATACCCTTAACATTCGTGGGAGGAGGCAAAGTTGAAATCACTTTAATTTTTGCCCTATCAACCTCAATCCCACGACTCGACACCACGTGTCCCAACACGATCCCCTCTTGAACCATAAAATGGCTCTTCTCCCAACTTAACACCAAATTGGTTTCTATGCAACGCTCTAAGACACGTGTTAATTGGTTCAAACAAGACTCAAATGATGTACCAAAAATTGAGAAATCGTCCATGAAAATTTCAAGTGAATCCCCGATCATATCAGAAAAAATAGCCATCATACATCTTTGAAAAGTGGCCGGGGCATTACACAAACCGAATGGCATCCTCCGGAACGCAAAGGTGCCATAAGGACAAGTAAAAGTGGTCTTTTGTTGGTCATCGGGGTGAATGGCAATTTGGTTGTACCCCGAATAACCGTCTAGAAAACAGTAAAACTTTTGACCGGACAACTTCTCAATTATTTGGTCAATGAAAGGTAGAGGAAAATGGTCTTTGGAAGTTGCGGAATTCAACTTCCTATAATCAATGCAAATTCGCCACCCGGTTACCGGTCGGGTGGCTATTTCCTCACCTTTCTCGTTCCTAACAATCTGAATTCCTGCTTTCTTAGGAACGGTTTGAGTTGGACTTACCCATGAACTATCGGAGATAGGATAGATAATACCTGCATCCAGCCATTTGAGTACCTCCTTCTTGACTACCTCTCGCATATTCGGGTTAAGCCTCCGTTGCGCATCTCTCGCGGGCTTTGCTCCTTCCTCGGTAATGATCTTGTGCATGACTATGGATGGACTAATTCCCTTCAAATCTGCAATGGTCCATCCAATAGCCGCCCGATGCTTCACTAACACCTTCATCAACTCCTCTTCTTGCTCCTTAGTTAGACCTGCAGAAACAATAACAGGAAGAGTGTTATTCTCACCAACAAAATTATACTTCAAATGTTTAGGAAGTTCTTTAAGTTCAAGAGAAGGTGGTGATTCAAGTGAGGGCTTCAATTGTGAGTCGATATGTTCTGGTAAGCTCTCCACTTGAACAGACCATGGTGGTCTTTGATCTCTCACAGCCATCAACTCTTGGCTTTCATCTTCTGTTTCCATCTCCTTGACCATGTCTGCATAACCCCTGCCAAACAAAACAAACTCCTCGGGGGTCCCATCCTCCTCATTAAAAGGGAAAAATGGAGGTGTAAGACCTTCAACGATTTCAGCCCGAAAGCATTCATCATCTTCCCGAGGGTTAGTCACATTGCCAAAAACACTTAACCGCATTTTGCGGTTCCCAAAAGTCATGTCCACGGTACCCGACCTACAATCAATTTGTGAGTGACTAGTAGCTAGAAAAGGTCGACCCAAAATTACCGTGGGCTGAGCAGTTTTTTCAACTGACACATAATCAAGAACCAAGAAATCTACCGGATAGAAAAATTCATTAACTTTAACTATAACATCCGATAGAATTCCCCGGGGCAGCTTAGGGGTCAAATCAGCCAAAATCACCGTAGTGTCGGCTTTCTTTAAGGGTCCAAAGTCGTACTGATCGTACAAACTCCCCGGTAAAATACTCACACTCGCTCCAAGATCCAAAAGGGCACGGGTCATCTGAAAGTCACCAACTTGAATTGAAATAATTGGTGCCCCCGGATCTTGGAGTTTCTTTGGCAAAATGCCTGAAATTATGGCACTCACATCTGCATTTGCGTCAAGCTGTTTCGGAATCTTGTAATTCCGTTTTTGAGTGCACATGTCTTTCAAGTACTTTGCGTAAGCCGGAATTTGCTTAATTGCATCTAAAAGGGGAAGATTGATTTTAACTTGTTTGAAAATATCCCACATCTCATCTTGTTGTGGGCCCCGTTTAGATGTTTTCTGATTAGGTTCAATTAAAGCTTTTGGAAAAGGTACCGACTTTTTCTGTTCAACCACTTCATTATCTATCACCCTATTACCAGATTCATTAAAGGTTACCTTTTTTGATGTCCTAGGGTTACTAGACTCGGTTGCTACTGACTTTGGGTTAGTTTGGTCGGTTTCCGGCTCACTTTCATCATCACTTACCCAATCCTCCACCACCCCATCAACTTGCGGTGGAGGTGCCCCTACCTTATTATCCACGGACTTACCTGATCGTAAGGTGGTGATCTTGTTGATTGGCACGTGTCGCGTGTTCTTGGAACTAGAAGACTGACCTTGCTGATGTTGTGGGTTTATGGTGGTGTCACTAGGCAACTTTCCTGGATCTCGCCTTGATGACTCAGCAGCCAACTGCCCCAACTGTTTCTGAAATGCTCCCATTGTCTTGTCTTGGAGCTCAAATCTCCGATCAAATCCCTGAACTTTGTCGGTCAACTGTCTGTGGCTGGCGGATAACTGTCTTTGCTCATCGACTATCTGCTTTTGACCATCTACGAGTGAGTTCATTTTCTCCATTAAGGCGGCAAATTGCACTTGCATCCCATCTTCCGGTGTCGGTTGAGCTTGTTGGTAGCTTCCTTGGGGAGGATTTCCACCTTGAGTGTAGGTGTTCCGTTGATAGCCCCCTTGGTTGTAACCGGATGCTCGGCCTTGATATTGTGTTGAAGCTCCACCCTGCACATTAGAAGTTTGAAAGTTAGGATTTAACTGATTATTAGCATTGCCATACCTGAAATTTGGGTGGTTGCGAAGGTTGGGATGGTAAGTGTTGGAATTCATCGCTCCCTGGACATAATTGACATCTTCGCTTTGCTGAACCATGGTGGAACATGCATCCACCGAGTGGCCTAATTCGCCACAACCCGTGCACACCGGAAATTGTGCACTAGCCTTCACCTCTTCTGATGCACCCCCCAACTTCATTTGGGCTACTTGTTTTTCCAAGAGGAGTGTCTGTTGGCGAAGTTTCTCTATCCTTTCCTCCGCCTCATAATCAACCGATTTGACCGCTGCGGATCGCGATCTTCTCCCGTTCTGAGCAAGCCTTTTTGATGTGGCACTCAACCTCTCCATGTGCCCCCAATCTACCTCTTCCGTGTTGGTTAGGAATGTCCCATTGCTGATGGAGTTCAAGTCTCGGATATCCTCTGGGAGGAGACCATCATAGAATGCTTTAATGAGATCCCAAGTGTCTATTCGATGATGTGGGCATTTACGCAACAAGTCCTTGAACCGAGTGAGTGCCTCATGAAATGGTTCCCCGGTGTGTTGCTGGAAGGACCGGATCTCTTCTTTGACCTCACTGGTTTTGCTCATCGGAAAGTATTCTTCAAGGAACACTTCTTGCATTTGCACCCAAGTATAGATGCTACTGGGAGTTAGACTCTCGAACCATCTCCTTGCTCGATCTTTGAGGGTATACGGGAAAAGCATTAGCTTGACATCGTCCTGTGTGAACCCCGTGGCTCCAATAGGTATGCATGTAGACTCGAAGCTATGAATGTGATGATATGGTTCTTCGGTTCTTTTCCCGTAAAATTCTGGTAGATGACTCAAGTATTGAGGTCGAACCTCAAAAGCTCGTCTGTTTGCTCCGATTGGTGCGACTACCGCGGATGCACTCGGAACAACGATTGGCTTAAAGTGACTAGCCACTCCCTGAACCGGCGGGTTTTCTACCAATCGTGGGACTCCTCCTTCCATTTGAAGACGAGCTCCCCCATGGTTGAATTGTGGAACTCCTCTTGGGGGGAAGCTCTTCTTCCTTGTGGGGCAACATTAGCCTGTGGAGCTCGTGCTCTGTTCCTTGGAATGTCAACTGGTGGTTCCTCTCTATACCCATATCCATCTTCATCTTCATTTGGGTCATACCAATCATGCCCCCACTGCTCCTCATACACGGGATTTTGTCGAAAGTGGTTTTGTGGTGGTGGAGGTTGTTGTGGTGGGGCTCGGCGGAATAAGGGTGGTTGTTGTTGGCGAGGTGGACTTGGTTGTCTAACCCGGTAGTGGTAACCGTCCTCCTCATGGTATGAAGATTTAGGGGAAAGGGATGGTAAAGAATTGTGCCCGTGCACCCGAAATGGTGGAATATGACCCGGAGGAATATTTTGTGGCATGGCAGGGTCCACTGGTTCATTCTGGGCTTGGTTCTGTGGTTGGTTAGGATTTTGATTGAGGTTCTCATTTGGGTTCGGGTTTTGGTTGTGATTTGGGTTATGGTTGGGATTTGGATTCTGATCTTGGTTTTGGTTTTGGTTTTGTGGTTGGTTGGGATTTGGATTCTGGCCCTCCATTTCTCTTCTGTTTCTCTGTTCTGCTCGGTTCTGCCGAGCGGTTCTCTCAATCTCCGGATTGTAAATCAGCGGGGATGTCTTGCGGGAATGCCGCGTATGCATGCACAATCACCTAAAACCTGCAAAATTGGTCACAAAAGAGCAAACCAATTACGTAGCACTGTTCCAGGGGGTGTAAATAATGCAATAGAACAGAAAAAATCGAAACTTGGATGGTCAAAATTTTGAAAACTTTCTGTGAAAAAAGGTCCAAGGCGTACCGCCCAGGAATGAAGATTTCCAGGCGTACCGCCCAGAAATTGATTTCGGAAAAAAATTAATTTTTTTTTTTTTAATTGCAGAAAGTAATTAATTAAATAAAAACACTATTTTTGGGTTTTTTGAATTTTTTTGAAAAAAATGAATCAAAAATTGCAAATTAAACAAAAATCAACAAATCAAAAAGCGCACTAATTCCCCGGCAACGGCGCCAATTTGATAACGGTTTGTCAGGCCGTTTCAAATCCCCAACTAGATTGATTTGTAGTAGTGGTAAGTTAGGGTTATCGAACCAAGGGAATATGTGGAAATTGACTAATTGATTAACTAAATTAACTAAATTTACTGATTACCTAAAATTACCTACGGTTGCCACTTAGCTGTTTTGATTGATTGAGTGATTTAACTAACAAATTAACTAACTTTAACCTAAAAACTTAATTGAATTCAAATGAGACAAATCTAACCACTTCTGGATCCTGGTTGGCTACCGATCTAGAAAAACCTAATTACTTAACCGTGACACATAGACATGCCCCCCAATTGCTTCCTTGACCTAATAACCTAGTTTCCTAATGGGCTGATTAGTCCTGCCGCAAGAAAGTGCTAGATCAATAAACAGTGGACCACTAAAACCCTAGATTACTAGTTAATTTTAACAATTCCGCATGTAGGTATTCAACGGTAGCAAGTATTCCGGAATAACTAGTTAAGCAATAGGTTAATCATAGAACGAATCCACCAACCAATCACCAAAAGCGGTTAGTGGTGGATTAGCCGGACATGGCTAATGAAACAAACATAACTTATACTAAAAGATTGCATAAAAATAATGTACCGAATGATTGAAATGCTCTCAAAATCTCCAAAACAATGGTGAAATTCGCAAACCCTAAGCCTCTGGTCGTCTGGAATGATGATGGATCATACAAAAACTTCACAAATAAGTTTAAATAGAAAACCCTAATCTAAAACTTCTGACGACCAATTCGGGGCGTACCGCCCCAAAATGGGGGATTCTGGGCGTACCGCCCGGATTGCATAATCTTCGGCCGCTTCTCTAAACTTTTAGGGCGTACCGCCCTGGTCTCTTCACTTCTGGGCGTACCGCCCAGATCTGGATCTCAGGAACTTTCTTGATTTTCTTCTAAGTCTTCACTCGTTCCCGCACGCTTCTCGATCCCTGTACCAGCAGCTTCCAGTTCTTCATAAAACTCCATTATTAGCTACTTAAGCTCGTGGTACCTCACAACACAAAAACCCGTGAAAATGCCATGTAATCCAACCCTTATTATAAATAAATATAACAAAATAAGCACAATAAGAACGACAAATTGGACTAACATCACCAACTTCCAAATGGGTTCATGATCATCGATATCAGGTATATGATACATTTTATGATCATTTTGAAGATAAAAATGTTTGTGAAGCTGTGTAGGTACATAAACGATGGGACAAAGGTAGTCGTTTATGCTATATTTGTCGTCAAAAGGGACACATAGCAAAAGAGTGTCCAACTCCTACTGCTTCTAACACTAAAACTCAAAAGATTTCAGTTTTTGGTAAACCTGCCAAACCAGTGTTCCCTGATGAACATGGCAGAGTTTTTGATGGATTTCAACCTACATTATTTCAAAAACAAAAACGTTTTGTTCCAGTTTTTTCAAAAGACCAAAATGTATGGTGTTCTTCACAATCACCTGTGATTGATTCATCAACAATTGAATTGCCTAAACGAAAAATTTGGAAACCTAAAGTGGTTTCAAAGCAAAACAAGGATACTGGTCGACCAGAAGCACTTCGCTTCGGGTCATTTATGATCTGATGAATTTCACCAGTGTGTAGGAACTTCTAGAAGACCTATCGACGATTGAAAAGTTGTTGATGGAGGATTTTTTTGTTTTAACTTAATTTTCATGATATATTTTTTTTTCTAACCTGAAAGTTTTCTGAAACTTTAAAATGCAAGGTATCCGTGTTGGTTGATCAATTTTCTTTTTTTACATTTCGTTTGTAGTTTAGGGGGATAAAATTGAAATAGCCAAAAATAGTGTTTTGTTTTTATAAAATAAAAAAATCCAAAAAATAGAGTTTTTCATATTAAGGGGGAGAATTGCAAGTAAGGTGCATGTTATGGGGATAAGATGAATACATTCAAAATATATAGTGAATGTGAATACATGCAAAATATATAAAATTTAAAATTTTGAGAAATTGATCATTGAAAAATGATGGTACATTGACTTACGTATCTGACTCGTGGATAGAGTAGATGAAATAGCCAGAAGATCATTGTTTGATGTGCTTTGTAGGCTCGGCAAATCAGAAAGTATTCAAATGTGATATACAATAAATACTAATGCTTGACCATGTGGATAACATCTTGAAGCATATTTCATGACAAAAAAAAAATAAGTGTGAAAAACAAAATGAGAAGTCACTGTGTATACATATGTTCATTTTGCAAAGATTTAAACTTGTTTGATTTCCTTTTTTTTAATCTCAAACGATCGGACTTTCTTTGCGTGCTCACAAGGCCGACATGATTGTTGTTCATTTGAGGTTCTGCTGTATTTTCTTTGGTGTTTCGTATAATATATCAGACTTTCTCTGCGTGTTCACAAGACCGACCTGATTGTTGTTGAATTATACAATTTCAACTTGTTTTATCTTTCTTATTTGTTAAATCCGAGACCTTATATGCGTATCGAAAGATCGACCTTAAGGTAGACGATTTAACGTTCTTATTTTTTTTTTTTTGCATGGAACACAGTTGACGATATCATGAATTCAACTACTTTGTGATAATCACACATCACACAAGAAAAAAATGTCTGATAGTGTGGGATACACTGGTCAAAGCAAATCTAATTAATACCTTAACATATCCAGATGTTATGAGTATGATTCTGCCTGAGTTTAAGATGGAAAAATTATACCGGCAATCAGCATGACTTATGTGTTTCAATTAGTTGAAATTGAAACGTAGTTCAGTGCGTTTTGTTCAATATGATCCCGTATAGTGATCTTTCTCATACCAAAAAATAGAGTTTAATTCTATATTGCAATTTTATTTCATTTAAAAAAAATTCCAAAAGATTATTGGTGTGTTTTAGCATAAGTTTGAAAAATAAAAAAGATTTTTAGGTTTGTTTTGATATAGTCTTTCTACAAACCAAAAAGATTTTGTTTCTGCTTTGTTTTCAATCTGATGAACACGTGATACAAATCAAATTTTCAAAATCATATCTTGGAGTCTCAAATAGACGTTTTGCGCCGAGATTATTTATGTCTGAGCAGGTTGCTAAAGTGAGAGAAATGTCACAACTTCAAGTCTTTTGAAGCTGCTGATGGAAAGAGAAACACACTCTGCATCGTCAAAGTATTCAAGATCAAACTACTATCAAGGTGAGGGAGAGTTTGTTCGAAGATGTATTTCTATTGAATAAACAGATTCTGCACTTGAGGGGGAGTTTGATTGAGAATATAGTTTTCTATGGTGTTAAGATACTACACACGTCGAGGGGGAGTTTGTTGATGCATAATTTATGCGTCGTGTGAAGTATCTGAATAAGACGATGTGAAGATCAAAACAAGACAAGATTGCTGCCTGGCGAACCAGATTCGAACTGGCAGTTCGGATCAGGCGAACCACCTGTTCGACTGAGGTTCGGCCAGTCGGGTATAAATAGGAATTTGTCTTTGTAATTCAAGGACTGAGCGCGTACGATTCTGAGCTTAAGTGTGTGTTCTGAGAGGTGTTTCTCTGTGTCAGTTCTTTGTGTTTACTGATTGTAATTGTTCGTCTAGTTCAATAAAACAATCGGTTTAATTACGTTTCGTTTCCGAATTAGCTAGATCAAGTAGACGATCCGATACTCACGAACTTTCAAGGGTGATCAATTTTTGAGATACTTTAGTATTTGAAGTTTGAACAACTAACGGTGCAATATTAAATTATTAATATTCACATATTTTGTTATAAATATTAGCATTTGAACATGTTTATAATTTCTAAAAATATAAAATTTCTTCATAATCTACCATTTCCGAGTAGTCTCCGTGTCACACCCGGTAAATTCAGGTGATTTTCTGGACGAACACAAACAATTACTTGTATCAAACACACATACATTCATGCATCTAATAGGAATTTTAGATGGGTCATCGAGTCCACGAACAATCACGCACGAGTTGAGTCGGTCCTAATCGTTGGTGACTAAATTATTAAAATACTATCGAACGAACACAATGTGCATGACTTATAACTTGATAATATTATGTGTACTATTATGTGTATGGAGGGACCGTAGCGGAAAACTCTTAAGACTTGAGGGCTCTAGGTGTAATATCCAAATTCAAATTTTGAAGTTGAGATTATCTCCCAAACGAAACACAATTCTCAGCCGATATCCACTCCCCGGTTCCTTTTAATCACTCGCCAAACTCACAACTCGACCACACCAACCATCCCTCTTCTTTCTCCCACTTTTACGATCAGTCCTCTCTCTCGCTCCTCCCTCTTTTCACCAATCATCAAGACTGCAGCAACCGTGTTGCTGCCATCGTTGGAAGGCCAGGAGTCCACCCGCCACCGGGACTAGAGTTAGCGATCTCGAAGAGAGTCAAAACACCAACCGTAGGTAAGCTTTCTCGACACCGAGTTCGTTCGTTATGATTTCTTTTTCTTTTCTCAGACTCGGGACATTAATTCACATATTGTACAGACACAATCTGTGAGTTATGTTTTGTTATATACGATTCGTGTTTTGAATGTTCGAAATCTACCGAGTGGTGCTCGCTAATAATCTCAACCGTAATCTAAAATCATGAGCATTCTTGGGTTAAAACTACATTGATTGTTTGAATTATTATATGCTACGTGAATCAGTATGTATGCGAATTTTTTAAGGCTTTTGAAAACTGAAATCCTGTGTGTATATATATATATATCAGTTATTTACGGGGAGGGACGAGATAGGATTGCTGTTGGATAAAAAGAAAACACTCGGTCTGATGTTGCTAAATATTATGTAATCTAGATACAAACAGCAAACTATAAACTGGCCTAGTGGTTGATCCCCTGTATTACGACTGGGTTTTCCCAGGTTCGAACCCAGTCAACTGCACTTTTAATTCTTTTTTTTTCTGTTTCATTAATAGAGATATGACACCAGAATGAAACGGGTTAAATAAATGAGGAACTGGATTAAAATAACAATTGGAAAACTGGACTAGTGGTTTGGGTATGGGAATGGAGACTGGGCGGTCGCGAGTTCAAGACCTGCCCCCAGCATTCTTAATTCTTTTTTTTTCTAGATCCTTTCATCCTTGCAAACCTCCCATGAATTAGTA
>JBCNJP010003857.1:0-19739 GCA_039602395.1 Deinandra increscens subsp. villosa | reverse complement strand
TCAAAATCACGGAGTGTAACACTTGAAGTTCATAGATGTTTTAGGTTCTGGATTCATAAATGCAACGATTTATGAGAGAACCCTAAAAGAAGAGAAGAGCAGATGATGAATAGAAATATCCCAAAAGCATAAAAACGATAACAAAAGAGCAGATTTATGAATCCGTCACATACCTTCAATTTATAGCGAGTTTGAACCTCCAATTTGAAGAGCTGCGATGAAAGATGGAGAGGGAGCTGATGCGATAAAGATGATAAAACGAAAATGGAGAGGCAGCTGTGATTTTATAGCGAGTTTGAATCTCCAATTTGAATTGAGTAGTAAATAGCGGTCCAATTGAATTAAAAAGCAGAAGGCATCATCATTAGAAGGACGTTTGAGATGCTCAAACGCAGAAGATTGCCCAACTGAGAGGAGAGATACCGCTGAAGATACGGTATTCAAGAGCAAAAGGGGGCTGAATGGCTGGGAGACGAAAATACCCTCCTGCTTAGTGCTTGTAAATAATGAACGGGCTGTTATGTGAAAATTTTGAGAGTTTAGAATTGATGCTTAACACACTTGTACACTTTGCATCAATATTTGTACGCGTCTTAAAATTAAGGAATTTAATGACAAAAATGCCCCCATGAACCAATATGTATTATATAGTAGTATATATATATATATATATATATATACTAGTAATGTACCCGCGCGTTGCGGCGGCGACAATTCATAGGTCGTTATTCGTCATTTGTTCGCTTGTTTATGGGGGCGCGACAATTTACATCGCGGTATTCGTTGTCTTTTCTTCATGCATTCGGTGACGACGACAATTTACAACGCAATATCCGTTTCTGTCCGTGCGATACACACTAAATAAATTTGAAGAAAAATGTATGCATTATAATTAAGAAGCACCTTTACATTTCAAAGAAATAAATAGTCTTTTTATGGAGTTGATCGGACAATTTACAACTCGAAATTCAGGATATACAACAGTCGTCCCCCAAATAAAAAAAAGATCGATAGCGTGTTATTCGTTTTTTGTCCGAGTGTTGCTACGACACGGCAATTTACAACTCGAAATTCATTTCTATTAGCGCGATGCGGGGCAGAAACAATTTATAATGCGATACATGCGCGTTTGATGGTGACGACGATAGCTTAGGGCGTCAGTTTATAGCACGTTATTTGTTTTATGTTCACGCGTCCGGTGGTTGTGAAAATTTACAATACAATATACGTTTCTGTTAGCGTGATGCGATACAACCACAATTTATGATGCAATACATGTGCGTTCATTGGCGGCGAAAATTTACAAGACTTATGACATATGGGGAAACCCGCGCAATACAGCGACAACGACAATCAACTAACGCGGCAGTTGTTTTCTATAATCATCTTGTGATATATTGTATTATATGCCTGTTTGTTTCTAAGTGGTAAAAATAGAAGGGGTCAAACTGGTAGCACACAAAAGCTGTAAAAACAATATTTATTATCGTTCAATAAAAAGACTATTTATTTCTTTTCTAGTTGCTATCTGCCTATCTCCTTCCGCAAAAAAAAACATTTCTAGTAAAGATCATTGAAATATGTACTCCAGATTGAGAATTTGTTTTTAATAATTATTAGGAATTATAATGTTATGAAACGAAAACGATTCATCTGTAAAAAAAAAGATAATAATAATAATAATAATAATAAAACATACTCAGTGTTCTTCTATGGGTTATTCTAGTAAAAAAATTGTAACAAAAAACGTTGAGCCGCCCATGACCAGTTATAACTATTTACAGTAGTTCATCAAACAAGTATATGCTTATCAACATAGATCATTGAGAAAAGTAGGTTGCTACATGATGAAATTGAGCAGCAACTTAATTGTCTATATTACAATAAAAAAGGATATTCCAGAATTGCACAAATTGAAAGAGGCTCAAATGAAATTAAAATTATGACAGCCAAATTTGTAAATTAAGATAAGAGAAATGCCTGAGACCAGTAACGGATAATTATAGCAAAGGCATGAACATTAGTTGAACGTTCAGAAAACATAATAGACTTATTTATAGATGCGTTCCAAAAAATATTCAATTAAATACCTCTCGGTTACTGATTTACATATTTGTTTTTATAAGTAGGCAACATTAGAAAACATTCAATTAAATAGAAACTGGTTTGAAGGAAACCAAAAGAAATCAAATTAGAGGAAGCCATCTGTTCATTTAAATTAAAACAAATGAACATTCAGAGACTCATAGAAACTGGCTTGTAGTAAACTTACTTGCACATTCTGTGATCACAAACCAAAAGAGACAAATTCAAGTACAAAAGAAACATAAGAAATCAAATTAGAGGAACATCTAAATTAAAACGAACGAATATTCAGAGACTCATAGATACTAAGTTGAATGAGGACTGATTTTGAGACCTTTTTCTAAAACTATAACACAAACTATGACAAAATCTTAAAAGCTCAGAACAAATAACAAAGCAGAAGTAATATTGTTACAATAAAAAGGAAATGTAAATTCATGTACTGCTTAAAAAGGATCCCTATTTATGGATGGTTCTATTCCCGTAATGCTTAAAAAGCCATATGTAGTAACTGCGAAAAATATAATTCAATAATCGTGTACAGTAGGAAGCACACCTTTCTTCCTGGCACATGCCATAAAGAAAATGTTGACTTCAAAATTCAAGTAGAAGGACTGGCCATGTGACTGTATCATCAAAACAGTAACCTATATTACCAATAATGCTAAAAAACACAAAAAGCAATGAATTTTTATTAATTTTACCGTGCCAATCCAATCCCATATCCATTAGAATACTTTTTTAATTTTACAAAATGCAGCCCTTAGAATTCCAGCCATGCCAATCCCATATCCCAAATCAGTTCAATATTACTAAATTCATCAAATGCTTAAATGATATATGTTAGCATAAGTAAACAAAGAAATTTTCTTCAAGTTGACCTGCAAGATCATCAAGCTTCTCCTATTGATTTTTATAAACCCATATCCAATCCCATATCCCTTAGAATAATATTTACCAATACGTTTTTCAATTTTACAAAATGCAGCCCTTAGAATACCAGCCATGCCAATCCCATTACAAATAGATTCATAGATGTTAACCACAAACATGCCAAAAGTTACCTTGCTTAGTTCCATTTGGTTTCAATTTTTCAATAGCTTTGTTTGATTTATAGAGATTAAAAAAAAAACTTGCTAACAGTTTCGCTTTGGTTTGACATAAAAAGAGTCAAACCCAAACACTGAAAACCCCTAAATACTAATAAGAGTCAGGACTCAAATAACTTCAGCAAAACTATCACACAACAATTACATAAGCAATATCATTTCGTCAAGAACATATAAAATCTAGTTTCTAATGATACTAAAATACAGATATCAGAAACAAATCCATAGTAGGTGATAGTTTAGACACAAAATTCGCGGGTGATAACTTACCAATTGAAATCAAGATGTCACAACCAAGAAATGGCAAACCCCCAATCTGTACCATAAGCACATATAAGAGGTCAGAGACTGAAGAACAACATCAATTTTGTGAGTCCATACATCAGATAAAACAAATTGCAAGAACAAACAAACCTATAATCTCAAATCAATGAAGCGAATCAAATAGAACGTTGTATCACAAACATGCATAAAGAAAATCAGCGTATATAATGCACCACTCATGAAGAAACTTTCAAATATGGCTATAGTCCAAGAACAAAATTAGAACTATTTAATTCAAACCTCATGAAGAAACTTTCAAATAAATCAAAAGAAAAAGAGAAAACATATATTAAAGAATGCACCTGTTAGGTAAGTTATTATCAACATAACCATAGACCATACTCAATATATCTGTGAGCGGTGAAACATTTTTATCATTTTTCAGACCAAGATCACCCTCCAGATGGTCATATGCAAAAAAGGACCTGCACTTATGAGAAAAAGATAACTTTTTGAAACAAAACTATTAGGCAAAACATGTGTCTAATATTCTGTAGTTAGAGCTGCAAAAACAAAACATAAAATGAATATTCTACGAAACAGAAAAAAAGAACGCATAAATCGATACACACCAGCTGGAATCTCACAATAACTTATCTACAAATCAGTTCCGTCAAAACCAAAAACACTAACCTGCCGAAGGTCGCGAAGGTCTCCCTCCATAGATAAATCAACAAGAAAGACACTAACCTGCACTCAAAGCACCATATGACAAGTAGAGCAAATATAACATACCCGAAGAATCAATTTTGGGGATGAGCAGCTATTGAAATGCGATTGCTGGAGACTATGATCACGAACAAAAAATCATTCAATCTACAACCTTGAAAACCAATTTTAGGCTTCTATTAAAACTACAATGTGAATGAGGCAAAGGAGACTCAGTGTTGATAGCAACGACTGACCATTGCTGCTAAACCTTCTTCTTTCCTCGGTTTCCACTTTCTAACCCTAATCGGCGCCACTACCACTCCTTCATCTCTATCTTCTGCCATAATCGAACAAAGAACTTGAAGTATATGAAACCCTAAACGAAAAATGAAGAAATCAAAACAAACTAAAATCATACCTCACACACCTATCGAGATCCGCTTCATAGTTGGGTTCATATCCTGCTGGGATTTTTCTGTTCGAGATTAAGTAGAATGCTGATTTGAATTTGAAATTTAAAAGGGTGGTTTCTATACCTGAAATGGATTTATTCTCTGCAAGTTGAGAAAGAAGGGAGAATAAGTTGTCAAAAGGGTTGAAACGATTTGAGGGGGATACACCGTAGATTGAATCTAAATAGACGGTAGGGATGTAAGGAATATTGATCCGTGTGATATGGCTTCTGCTTTTTAAAATTTGTGTTTTCTGAAGCTTTGAGGGTTGTACATCATGCTATAAATTTGGTACCTCTTAAGAGATTCAACATTGTGCATAAAGTATTTGTACATTGTGCTTAAAAACTTGTAAAAATCTTAATTTTCAACCACTTGATAGAATATGCATAATAAGATAGTATAGATATATATATATAGGGTTAGGATCCTGCGAAAACACATCTTTCTGTGAAAACTGCGAAAACACATATTAAAACTCACGTAACTTTTTCAAACGTTAACGATTTTTTATAAAATTTGCGCTAAAAGTCTTAGAATTACGTTATCTTTAAATCTGGAGCAAAATACTAAAACAAACTGAACGTTTTTTTTCCCGTGTGATGCACATGTGCATCATATAATTAAAAAAAGTTATAAAATGCTATTTTTTTTCTTTAAATCTAAAGATAACACAACTATAAGGTTTAGGGTGCAATTTCTTTTTAAACTATTAATGTATATCACATGTATGAGCGTTTTTTTTTTTGTATGATGCACATGTGCATCATTCAGTAAAAACGCAAAAAAATGATGAAAAAATAATATTCAACTCATACTAAAAGTATGAGCTTTTTTTGTGATGCACATGTGCACCACACAAAAAAATATTTAAAAAAATAAAAAAAGCGTTAAGTTTTTTAAAACTTTTATAGGATTAAAGATAATATAATTTTAAGACTTTTGGTGCAAATTTTTTTAAAAAATATTAATGTATGAAAAAGTTATGTAGGTTTTAAGATTTGTTTACGCAGTTCTCACAAAAAAATGGTGTTTTCGCATGATCCTTCCCCTATATATATATATATATATATATATATATATATATATATATATATATATATATATATATATATATATATAGGGAGAGGATCATTTGAGAACCAATTGGTTTTGAGAACTTTTGAGAACCATTCTGAGCCACTAGTTATTTATAGGGAAATCCCTCCCCCCATGAATTTGAGTGGTCCCCCCATGAAAATTAGTGGTCCAAAATGGTTCTCAAAAGCAATTGGTTCTCATTTGAACCTAACCCTATATTATATATATAATATATATATATATATATATATATATATATATATATATATATATGGTTAGGTTCAAATGAGAACTTTTTCTTTTGAGAACTTTTGAGAACCAATTTGGGCCACTAATTTTCAAGGGGAGCATTCAAATTCATGGGGGGGGGGGGGGGGGTTTCCATATATATAAACTAGTGGCTAAGATTAGTTCTTTTTAGTTCTCAAACCCAATTAGTTCTCAAATGATCCTCTCCCTATATATATATATATATATATAGATTAGGGAACAATTAATAACCCCTTCCTATAGCATTAACCAAATAACCAAATCTCAATGGATGAAGCTTTTGATCATACGGCTTAGATTTATCAGACATTTGTGAGGTTGATATTACTCCAAGGACACAAACGTAATTTACTCTTCTTATCTTTTTTCTTTAGATTAGCAACTCTCTCTCTCTTATCTCATTTATATTTCTCTGCACTTCCTCAAAACCCTCACCGATGTTCATCTCTAATCCACCCGATCTTCATCTCTAGTCCATCGCATCTTCCGACCATCGACACCAATGTTGATCAATCATCTACCTCTTCCCTGTTACAATCTGTAGGTCCGGAAATCTCCCAAACACACGATATTTCTATCACAAACGAGTGCGGAATCCTCATAGGTGATTGATTCAAGAAGAAAGTAGAAGAGAACAAATGAATACGATGAATCAAACGATAAAAACTAGATCTTTGCACACAAGAAACCTTATCGGGTACAAAACAGTAATCGTAAACACCTCTCTACCGGGTTTACGATCGTGAACACTCAGTGATCGTAAACACCTTGGCTTCTCCTCTCTAAATCGTAAACTCCAAGCACACCAAAGGAGGAGGTCAAGTGGTCTATATATAGACCACCATTGGGTTTACTATTGGGCCCCTTTTGGATCATAAACCCAATAGTAAACCCAAGCCCAATCATAAACTAGCCTAAACAATAATCAAACTAGCCTATGATTCTAAATAAACCCTCTAAGCCCAGCCCAACATATTTAATATTACAAGCCTCATAATCTAGCCTCTACAATCTTCCCCTAGGCTTGTGATTTTAATCCGTCTTCAATCTTTGAAATTCTTCTATTTGACTGGCTGGCATAGATGCTGATGAAGATTCTTTCCGCAGAAATCTTCATTGGGTTTCTTGACGGGCACTTGGGACTTTCTCTTGATCAGCATCAGCTTGAACTTCTTGAAATGAACAAGCAATGAAATGGAGGACTCTCATTGACTTGCTTCTTGAAAGAACTGGTTCTTGCTGAATCTTCGGTAACTGTCTTGAATCTCCAAAAATTAGAGGGTTGAAATTTTGAAAACCCCTAACTTTGAAGAACTTGATTGTTGAACTTCAAACTTCATGAACTCTGACTGCTCTCTGTATCATTTTCTTTATCAAAGATTGACTTGAAATCTTCAGCTTCCCCTAAACTTGTGAACATCTTCTTTGATAATCTTTTAGGAGCTTGTAAAGAACCCAACAACTTCCCCTGAACACTTGCTTATTCAGATGGTAGTCTTGTCCGGCTGGTTCTTTAACTTTGAGCAGCAGCAGCAGCATCTTTCTATCATCAACCTGTCTGACACACATTTGAAAAAATATACTCCACTAGACATTTGATGACTGGTCTTTGGGTTAGAAGGTAATTATCATCTGTTCAGTTGATTCAAATTAACATAAGTTTAACCAAAAACCCTAATATAGATTACGGGTTTTCTATAAAACTTCCCCTGAACCCAAGACCTCTAAAGACTTCCCCTTAGCTGATAACTTCCCCTCAGCTAAGGACTTCCCCTGAGATAATACATATTATCTTCGAGTTCCCTTCAGATACTATGTATTATGGAAGTCTTTTCGGATAATACTTATTATCCTCCCTCCTTCCCCTAAAAATTTGTCAAGATCTGACGGAGGAAGTCTTTTCCATTAGATAATAAGTATCATCCTCGAGTTCCCTTCGGATAATACTTATTATCCCATACTCCTTCCCCTAAAAATTTGGCAAGATCTGTCGGGGGCATATTGTCATGCATTAAAACCCATGAAAAACATATTTTGACTTCTCAAATCAACCTGGCCAAGACGAAAACACACCAAAAAGAACTTAACGACTCACACACGAAAGATAAAAACAAACAAATACTTACCAAAATCAAACACGAGAAAGTTTACAAGGGATCAAACCGTATGAATCTGACTGAGGAACCCTTTTCAGCTTCAGTTACTCGACTAGTCCAGGTGATTGCCGGTATGTTTGTCCGCTTTAAACTCAAACCCGTTTAATCCCAACCGAATGCGTCATGCTTAATATAGTATAATATTACCGTCATGTTTGATTGTCCCCACACCCAAGCGTACACAGCAAAACCTACCCAACCTCAGAGTTTATTGAGGATTCACAAACCCCCAACTTGAGGAACCATGCAACACCGTTATGACTACCACTTATTTCATTAACCATCAATTGGTGATCAGGTCGGCCGCTAAGCGCGCAAAGAAGACTAACTGAGTGATTATTTTTCATTTTCTTTTCTTTCTCATTCATTTTTTTTTATTTCTTTTTCTTTTCTTTTTCTTTTTCTGTGGTGTTGTTATTTATAGTATAAACATGGCGTGTGAGTGAGTGAATACTAGGTAATTACCTCTCTCAACCCATTTTTGCCGGGACTCAGTTTTTTAAACCATGCACCTGGGATGGGAAACTAAACATATATATCTTTTAAGTTCACTGCACTTTCATTGGAGGTCATAAGTTTAGGTCGAGCCTACCGAGCATATCACCGTGGAGCTTGCCTTTCACTTCCGCCTTACGCGTGTCAGCCATCTCCAACCCGGACATTCATTTTACTTCCCCTAAACTTCTCAAAAACAAGACACAAACAATTAAAAATTGAAAAGCACACTATTTTTGAGGGGTCAACTTTGTCTTCATCTTTACATTTCTTCCCCTTACTTTTTGATTTTTAATGTCACAATCTTGTGAACATCATTTTTCAGTTTTTCAGTTTTTTTTTAAATAAAACACACCAACACACAAACAAATTAAAAGCACAAAACACAAAATTTTGCAGACATTTGGCCAAGCTAACTTTCAAAGTATTGATTTGAAAATTTTGAGAAAATTGGGTTTCATGACATGCACACTTCATTGCATTTGAAGTCAAACACATAATCAATCAACAGCTTAATTGAAACTTTAATGAAATAGGTTTGACTCAAAAGACCCTTTGTTGCCTCATCATTCAAACAACCAAGTTAAGAACAGTACCTTTCATGCTGATTTTGACCTTTTACCTCTCAATGAGACATACCTTCCATTTATAGATTACTTGACATGACATGAAGATACGTCTCCTAAACTGTGCCTGGAACAATCACTTATCAACAAACAAATTAGTAATTAAAAACGTTAGTGATAATCCTCCATGATCGTTCCTGCACAGAGTGAGAGATTAGTTAGCCATTGGTACCCAGGCCATTGTTTTTCTGGGTACACCTGAGGAATCAATAAAGGATACTTCTTGTAAGAACATCCCCTTTGAAAAGTCAGGAAGTTGGGATGGAGCTGCCTTGATTTTTGGTTTCCAAATTCCAGGTGATTTAACATTCTGTTTTAGTTCACTCTTTGGAGTTGTGACTTTAGGTATTTCAACCTTCTTCATTTTAGAATCATTTTTCAAAACAGTTTTAGTTACCTTGGGAGGGGTAACCTTGGGTTTTTCAGACTTTGTTTGTTTTGAAAATGGTTTCTTCACCTGTTTTTGGAAATTTTGGTAACTTGGAAAGCTGTTATTTTGATTTAAAGATTTTCTTTCAGCTTTGGCAACACCCCAATGTTGATCAGAAGGTTTAACCTTAGGAGTAATAGTCTTCATTGCCTTAGGTTTCTACACCATCATCGGCTTAGACTCAACTGACTCCTGAGATGAAACCCTTTGACTTTGCGGATAGTAGGGTTCATAGTGGCGATAAAGACAGTTTCTAGCAATATGACCAGCAATGCCACAATTAAAGCAAGTCTGCTTCTTTAGATAGAAGTCAGACGTGTACCCATTTGTCTTTGGTGGCATATATGGAGCTGGTTTGCCTTGTGCCTGCTTCTTTGCTTTGTCTGCAACTCCAGATTTGACTTTCTGCTGGTTTGTCGAAGCCTGTGTCGAACTTGTCTTTACCGTCTTTATGCTTCCTTGATTCTTTGACGTTGAAGCACCATTCTTGCAATTACAACAGCAACTGCATGATCCAACTGAAGAAATGGGAGACACAGCTACTCCCTTGAGTTTTTCATTCTTCACTCCAGCTGTTGGTTTCATGCTCGGATGCTTGATGGTGATCTTTGGCTTCTCAACTTTAGCTTCACCAATCACTCCATCAGTTATTCCCTTAAACTTGGAGGAGAAGGACGGTAATTCATATCCTACATCTGGTTCTTGGTCAAACATAGATCCAGATGTCATAAAGATCTTCCCCTCAGGCCGTGTCGTCAAGATCACCTTTTCCCTTTCAACTTTGTCAATTACCTTGAAGTATGGGGTTTCAATTTCAGGGTATGGTTTCAACTCTATCCCAGCCTCATCAGACTTAGAGTTGTGACATCTGTTATACTCCTGGCACTCAGCATCATCTCTTGATACGTCCTCTATTCTCCCTTCACCATAAGTCATGTTTGCTTCATTATCAATTTCTTCTTGAGTCAATGGTGTGGTTCCAACCAAGACACTATCAATAGGAGGAGCAGCTTCTTTATAATCAGACTTGGTTCGTTGAACTTGTTCCTCACTAAGAAGTATTCCTATAATGTCTCTGGGAACTGGTGGAGGAATAATGATGTTTGCAGCCAAGGCCTTATCAGTCTTTTCTGACCCAAATCCAGGTGTGTGTTTCCCAACTTGACCGGTCACAACTGCATGTGACAATTCCTTTCCAGCATCGAGCATTCGCTGATTTCTTTCCTGATTGCAATCAAACTTGACTTGCAGCTCATCAAATTTTTGTTGCAGTTCATTTAATTTCTGTGTAAGCTCAGATATCTCAATCCTAGCCCGATCATGTAAGATAGTCTTCTCCGTTGCTAGCTTCCGATATTTCTCAATGTCTAGTTTCTGAGCCTTTACCTTCTCCTCATTCTTTTGCCATCTACCCTTAAAAGAACTCCTCTTGCACTTTGTCTCAAACAATTCTGACTGAAAATTTTTACACATTTCCCTAAGTCCAGGAATTATACGAGCACAGGTAGGATTGGGGCATATCTCAGCATCTTCGTCCTCAAATATATTCTTTTCTTCAACCGAATCCATTACGAAAGCTTAGGGAACCTATAACTAAAGTCCAAATGTTCAAAACTGAGATTACGATAGAAAAAAAATACTTGATTACGATCGTAAATAGCTGATTACGATCGTGAACGCCTGTTTCCGATAAAACCCAAAATCGCAAACACTTAACCGCCTCAAAGTATCGTAAACACGATTACGATATCACGATTACGATATCCGAGTCGTAAACACCTGTTCCCGATGAAAAGATCGTAAACACCAATTACGATTCAATTTGATCGTAAACTCCGATTACGATTCTGCAAAGTCGTAAACGTCGATTCCGATGAAAGTACAATCGTAAACAAGATTTGCCGGGTCGTAAACTCGATAAAAATCGAATCTTGATGTCGTAAACACCAGAATGATGAAGATCTTCAACTGATGAGGTCGTAATCACCGAAGAAACCCAGAAAACCCTATCGTAAACACCAAAAACTCAAAGAACAGCCTTCAAATCTTCAAAAACTCAATCTTTTTCCAGCAAAAACTTGAATCCAATATCGTGAGAACCTCGAAACACTTGTTTCTTGGCTCTGATAGCAATTGTAGGTCCGGAAATCTCCCAAACACACGATATTTCTATCACAAACGAGTGCGGAATCCTCGTAGGTGATTGATTCAAGAAGAAAGTAGAAGAGAACAAATGAATACGATGAATCAAACGATAAAAACTAGATCTTTGCACACAAGAAACCTTGTCGGGTACAAAACAGTAATCGTAAACACCTCTCTACCGGGTTTACGATCGTGAACACTCAGTGATCGTAAACACCTTGGCTTCTCCTCTCTAAATCGTAAACTCCAAGCACACCAAAGGAGGAGGTCAAGTGGTCTATATATAGACCACCATTGGGCCCCTTTTGGATCATAAACCCAATAGTAAACCCAAGCCCAATCATAAACTAGCCTAAACAATAATCAAACTAGCCTATGATTCTAAATAAACCCTCTAAGCCCAACCCAACATATTTAATATTACAAGCCTCATAATCTAGCCTCTACACAATCATGACGACGTTTTTTGGGGGCTCCGATTAGGGTGCACGCTTCCCTGTTACTAATCGCGGTGGCGTTTTTTGGGGGCTCCGGTGAGGGTGTGCGCAAGCCTCTAGCGGCGACGGCTGTGGATTAATCTCATTCTCTATTTAAAGCTTTTGCATTTTCATCGTATGGCGAGTCCTCGTTCAGGACGATTTACAGCTACTCCATCACTAACCAACAATTCATCTAGGGTTCCGAGTTCTTCGTGAAGTATGATTTGATATGGAACAATTCATGATGGATCCAAACCTACAAAAAATCTGATTTTTACAGGTATATTTTTATGTTTTTTCGAGTTTCTATTCGAACCACCGCTTGACCTTTCCTTTCTGATTCTCGCCGACCTTTTTCCGGTTGGTTTATCAGTTACCTTTTTGGTTTTTTTTCTTCCCATATTGTTCATCCTTCTAGGGGATGAAAACCAGAAATTCATTTGCTTTTAAATGAAGTAAAGCGAATAGATAAATGTTGGTATTTGTAAATTTGAGTTGATTTTGGTATTTGTAATTTTGAGTTGATTTTGTAAATTTTGAGTTGATAATGGGTCTTGATACATTTTTGTAATTTATCTAATGATTTTAGTATTCTTGTTTTGTAAAATGCTGGTGCTTTGCGGTTTGTAATCTTTGTATATTTGGTTGTACATTTGGTGATTTTAAGTTAACATCAATATTACTTACCATTACACCACTATTATTAGTTGTACATTTAATTATTTTTTTGTTGAATCTTGATAGCACCGGTGTTTACTGATTATCACACCGCTGTTAATGGTTATAGCATCAGTGCTACATGATACATTTGAGATATTGATGCATTTATAGTTTGTAATATATGCATGTTGATGCATTTCATAAGCATATTGATGCATTGGTAGGTTGTAATACATGCATATTCAGTTGTACCTAAGTAGAAACATCGACGCTACTGGTTATGAATGTATGTTAATAGTTATGACAGTAATGTTAATAGTTGTAACACTAGTGCTATAACGCACGTCTGAGAAAACAATAATAAAAAACATTGAGACTATACTTGAATTAAAGATAAAAATGCGACGACTTTAATGGTGCAATTTTTATAAAAATCCGACAATGTATAAAAAAGTTATGGAATTTTTTAAATGAAGGGGGTCTTATGTGGGTTTGTTAAATGTCAAATTTGCCCTTTTCAATTTAATAAAAAAACAAAACATAATTTAAAAAGGCAGATTTCATTAGAGCCCTTGGATCAACCTGTTATTTTGATCAAGCCATCAATTGTTGGTTATTTGGTTAATTCTCAAAGAGATGGTTAATATTCATTCCCTCCCCTATATATATATATATATATATATATATATATATATATATATATATATAGTGAAAAGTTCATTGTAGACACCCCATAAGTGTAGACAGGTAGACACCCTTTTCACCATTAGATCTCTTGATCTAATGGTTGTGATTAATTTTCTTTTTTCTTTGTTTCTTTTTTCTCATTAATTAGAAACTTTCACATGTGAAAAAGAGCTATTTCGCATGCGAAAGTGTCTACAATGAACCTCACCATATATATATATATATATATATATATATATATATATATATATATATATATATATATATATATATATATATATAGGGTATGGTTATGGAGAAAACCCAATCTAGTTGAGAAAACTCTCAAAACCCATCCAAGGGCCAAGAATTAACCACCTCATCAAACTGTATTATACCCATAAGGGTTTTTTGGACATTTCCTTCCTCCTAAAAGTAAAAGGCATTATGTTTTTTCCTGCACAACTTTTCATATGTCACCTCTTACCTCTTCCCTCTCTCCTCTCTCATCTCTCCTCTCTTTTCTTACTTTTTTGAACGACTACTTTCTCATCTCTCTTATTTTCTTTATTTTCCACTTTTAAATTAAATAATAATTATTTTATATATTATTTTCTCACTTGTAATTGCAAAGAAGCTATAAAAGAAGGTTATAAACAAAATATATTCAATTTACAAATAAAATATTTTTAAAATCAGTCATAAAATAAAAAACCTCATATTAAATTTCACTTGACCAAATACCCCATATTAAATTTCACAGTATGTTACACACGTAAAAAAACACTATTTTTTATTAAGAGTAATGTTTTAAAATTTGTAACGTTACACAATATGATAATGACGGGGAAGTTGGGACTAATGCTAACGATAATTGTTCATCGATATCAAAAGGGAGCAAAAATAGTGGGGGCTCAATTATGCAAGAATTTTCTAAGTTTATTCAAATGGGAAAACTTATTGGTTTAGAGATGAACGGAACCACAAGCGATTTTGAGGCTTTTGTTAATAGGATGAGTGATAAGATGGTCGACCAATGAATATTATGTCGATCAATGTGTGTGGGAGCGGGGGTGGTGACAAACAAAAGAAAATTGCGCATATTCTTAACAAACATCGGGTTAACTTTTTGGGAATTCAGGAAGCGAGAATGGAAATTGTGGATCTTAGTCGAATTAGTATGATTTGGGGAAATTATCATTTTGACCATGCTTTTTCCCCATCGGTTGGTTTTTCGGGGGGTATTGTTTCGATCTGGGACCCTCAGATTTTTTCTAAATCTGAGATCATCATTTTGGATCACTTGTTAATTGTCAAAGGTTGTTGGTTGAATCTTTCTCTTGATTGCTTCATGATTAACGTTTATGCCCCTCAAATGGAGTCCCGTAAGGCTCTTCTTTGGGATTCTATCATAGATTTCATGATTGCAAATCAGGGCGTGTTTATTGTTTTCGGAGACTTTAATTCGGTTCGTTGTGAAAGTGAAAGAATGGGCTCTTCTTTTTCTCACGTTAATGCTTCTAGATTTAATGCTTTTATCAATGATAGTGGGCTTTTTGATGTTCCTTTGGGAGGATTTAATTTCACAAGAATTGATGCCAAGGGGAGGAATGCAAGCAAGTTGGATAGATTTCTTATTTCTCCGGGCATCCTAGATTCTGTAAAAAATCTGGAACTGGTGGCGCTTGACAATAATATTTCTGATCATCGCCCTATTTTGCTTCGTAAAAAATGCTTGGATTTTGGCCCCCCTCCATTCAAATTCTTCAACTCTTGGCTGAATATGGCCGACTTTGATGAGGTGGTCGCTTCTTCGTGGAGGGAGCCAATTATTCACGACTCGAGTTTTATTGTTTTTAAAGAGAAGTTAAAACGTTTAAAGGCTTGTATTAAAGTGTGGAAGAAAAATAAGTCTAATGGGTTTGTTGAAATCGCGCAGATTAAAGAGGAGGTTTCTTCCATTGACAAATTGTTGGATGAAGGTGATGGAAACGATGATCTGGGGAATAAACGTGTTAACCTTCTTCAACAATTACATGAGTTGGAGAAACCCATTATTCAAGATCTTGCTCAAAAAGCTAAAATTAAATGGGGCGCTTGCGGTGACGAAAACTCGAAATTTTACCATGGGATTATCAATAAGAAGAGAAGGCAATCATCGTTTCATGGCTTGAAAATTAACGGCGAGTGGATCGAGTCTCCGGTCGAAATTAAGGATGCTTTCGTCAAATTTTTTTCTAGCAAGTATAAACAGCGGGGTGAGCCTATTCTTTCCAATCGAAGTAACCGTTTTAAACTGCTTGGGGATAATTCTCGTGAGACCTTGGAAATTCTTCCTACGGTGGAGGAAGTGAAAAGGGCCATTTGGGATTGTGGTTCAGAAAAAGCCCCTGGTCCAGACGGGTTCTCGTTTGGTTTCTTAAAGCACTATTGGGACTTGGTTAAACATGATGTGTTAGCTTTTGTGTTGGAATTTTTTCGCAATGGCATCATTCCCCACGGCTGTAATTCCTCTTTTTTTACCCTTATCCCCAAGAAACAAAGCCCTATGTCTTTCGATGATTATCGTCCCATTAGTCTGGTGGGAATGCAATACAAAATCATCACTAAGATTCTTGCTAATCGGTTGGCCAGTGTAATTGAGGAGGTTGTTAGTCCGGAGCAATTTGCTTTCATTAAGGGCCGTCAAATCCTTGACGGTCCCCTTTCGCTTAATGAGATTATTGACTGGGCCAATTTTAAAAAGAAAAAGATGTTGGTGTTTAAAATCGATTTTGCCAAAGCCTATGATTCGGTCTCTTGGAATTATCTGGATACTATGATGAAATTTATGGGTTTTGGCACGAAATGGAGACTCTGGATTCGGTCATGTTTATCTAGTTCCAGATCTTCGGTTCTTATCAATGGTAGCCCGTCCAGTGAATTCATGATTGGTAGAGGCCTTAGGCAAGGAGACCCGTTAGCTCCTTTCCTCTTTATTCTCATCATGGAGGGGCTCCATATTTTTATTGAGGATGCAGTTCATGCTGGGCTGATCAATGGCATTAATATTAATAACTTCCTTGTCTCCCATTTCTTTTTTGCAGATGATGCGGTCTTTATTGGTAGTTGGTCCATTACTAATGCTAAGAACATGGTGGATTTACTGAAAATGTTCCATTCGGTTTCCGGGCTTGGAATAAATGTTGGAAAGTCCTCCATCTTTGGCATTGGGATCGATTATGGTGAAACAAGCAGGTTGGCTAATTTGGTTGGTTGTAAACCGGGTAAGCTCCCTTTCACTTACCTGGGAGTTCCTGTCGGAGCCAACATGGCAAGGGTAGAGAATTGGAAGGTGATCAAAGAGAAATTTCAAAGAAGATTGAGTAGATGGAAATGCAAACTTCTCTCGATTGGTGGTAGAGCTACCTTAACCTCCTCGGTTCTGGGATCCATTGGGTCCTATTATTTTTCTTTGTTTCCTCTCCCTTTGCAGGTTAATAAAAATCTCGAGTCTATCCGTTCGAAGTTTTTTTGGGGGTACGATAAGGAAGAAAAAAAGATTGTTTGGATCAACTGGGAGCAAACGATTGCTAGTAAAGATCATGGTGGCTTGGGAATTGGGAGCCTTATTTCGATGAACAGGGCTCTAATTTACAAATGGAAATGGCGTTTGGTTTCTAATCCGGACGCTATTTGGGCAAAGGTGATCAATGCTATTCACGGTAACCCTCTTAGAGATCATTTGAAATGCAAATTTCCGAGTACTTGGCACCGTATCATGAAAAGTTGGGAAGGTTGTCACAATAAAAATATGTTGCATGAGAATATGATTAGCAAAGTTGTGGGATCGGGTAACAATACCCTTTTTTGGAAAGATTACTGGATCGAAGGGGTTAAACTCCAACACCGTTTCCCGAGACTGTTCGCGTTGTCCGAAGGCAAAGACGATTTCATCTCTTTTTTCCGGGATAATTCTGGATGGAAATGGCATTGGAGAAGAGATATTAGGGATGGTGTGGAACGATTACAATATAACGACCTCCTAAAACTTCTCGAAGAGGTCCATATCTCTAATAATCCGGATTGTTGGAAATGGAACCTTAACGGGGATTCAGAATTTTCAGTGAAGAGTATCCGTCGTCACTTGGATAACTTAACTCTCCCGGTGGGATTGTTTCAGACCCGATGGAACAGACTGGTCCCTAAAAAGATTAACATTTTCGTTTGGAGGCTTCTCTTAGACAGACTTCCTACCCGCCTCAATCTCTCTAAGAAGGGTCTTGAAATTGATAATATTATGTGCCCCTCTTGCCATCTTTCGGCTGAATCTTTGTCCCATGTATTCGGCCATTGTACGATCCTTTGCTCCGAGTTTGAGAAAATTAAAAAGTGGCTCGACTTAGGTACCGTTTCATGTTCCAATCCGAGAGACCTGCTGGATTGTTTGGATAATCTAACGATGTTGAACAAGAAGAAAGATGTGGTGATTATGATCTTCTTCATTTGGTGGTGGTCTATATGGAAAACCAGAAATCTGGCCATATACCATCCTTCCAAAAAGAGGAACGGTAGTATTTTTGATTCTGTGATGCTTAATTCTTTTACTTGTTTTTGTTCTAGAAACGATAAGTGTTCCATTAGTTGGAATAACTGGATGATTAATCCCCTCCTTTTCATGTAATTTCTTGGCTCCGTTGTGAGTCTTTTTAATATTATACTGCCGTTCCAAAAAAAATAAGATGTAACATTACATATTACATATAGGGAGGGGATATATGTAATTGAATTTTAGGGGATATATGTAACATGTTACAAGAGCTAAATATGTAATATATATGTTTAAGGGAGGGGATATATGTAATTGAATTTTAGGCTTGGGTATATATGTAATTAAAGAATTTAAGAAGGGGATATATGTAACATGTTACTAAGCCTTTTAATTACATATATACCCAAAGCTAAAATTAAATTACATATATCCCCTCTACATATAAAATTACCTATTTACCCTTACATTTTTCAAAACCTAAAAAAGAAAACTAGGTGAGAAAAAATCGACGGATCGTCTCTTCTTTGTAAAGCAAGATAGGGCATCCTTCACCCATTCCCCTCTCGAAGGCAATCAAAAACGAAAGATAGGTCTCGACAGAAATCAAAACGGACTACAGGTGGTAACTGATGGTAGCAGCAGTTGTTGCTCGGCGGTGGTTGAGTGACGGATGTGTACCATGGTGGCGATGACGGATGGTGATGGCGTGATTTCGTCTGAAAGAGGTTGTAATCGAACTGAGCAATTACGATGGATTCCTTTGTTATTCCTTGAAGATTAGTGATCGCAATTAATTTGCATTGGATTCTTATTGGGTTGGTAAGTTACAAGTTGCCAATTTGGCTCTTCTATCGAATTGGGGACGGAGATTTAAGGCTGAAACTAATAGCCTTTAGCCCTTTAGTGATATTCATTTGCAACCTAATACTATTTAGAGAATCTTTACTATTAATAAAAGTATTGCAGGTACTTGGAAAACTGTGGCTAAATGCAACGAGGAGCTAACCAATTCAACATCTCTTTGTCTAACTCTTTGAAGGTTATTGTTGGAAGGGGTGACAATTGCAGGTTTTGGATGGAGTTTGAATTTGTAACATCCCTTTCCGTGATCAATTCGCTCATGTTTTTAGACTAGATGATGGAAAAAATGTGTTGATTAACGTTAGATGGATTTGGTCCATTTGGAGATTGGACAGAAAACTTAAGCTAGCTGAATTTGAGATATGTAAATTAAAATTGAGTTCCTATGTGGTGAATGGGTTTGATGTAAAATATGTAATTAAATAATATTAGGAAGGTGAAATATGTAAACATTGATAAGGGTATAATAGTCATTTAATAAATTATTTTTAATGAATTGGATAAATATGTAATATATATGTTTAAGGGAGGGGATATATGTAATTGAATTTTAGGCTTGGGTATATATGTAATTAAAGAATTTAAGAAGGGGATATATGTAAAAGCTCCTTGAATTAATTAATCGGATATCCGAATAACCCGAATAAACCGAACAACCCGAATAAATTTTTTAGCCATATCCGAATCCGATCCGAAATCCGAATGAAGAATTTTGGTTC
>JBCNJP010003854.1:0-19000 GCA_039602395.1 Deinandra increscens subsp. villosa | reverse complement strand
AACCAAATGTAATGTTTCCTTTATGTTACATAAAGAAAGAATTTGCAAACTAATAGTAGGAAAAAGCCAAGCGTAAATTTCTATTGCCCAATTAAAGGAACGAGTAATGATCGTAGTTTTTTCCTATACTAAAACATGTAACAAACATAATACCAAACCGTTTATTCCCTAGGAAAATGGTGACAAAAACACTTTTGTGTTTTGCCTTGCCAAAGTAGTCATCAATGGTATACACTGAACAAAGTACCAATTAGTAGGATGGTACACACATACATATACAATGCCACCGAACAAAATATAAACGGAAATACTATAATTAAGGAGGAGGTTATCACCTCCCATAATAATTAGTCAATGCATATCTTTTCCCTTTAATATTGGTTAATTAGTTCCTTATTTAGCTCCTTAGATTAAGGATTCATCGGTGTATATATTCTGTATCATTGTAATTGTATTATCACAAAAGCAATATACAAGCTTTCCCTGTATATGGTATCACAGCCTCACCAACTTAACAGTTGACAAAAAACCTCGATCCTCTCTTCCACCTTCTATCCGCCATCCTCTTCCACCATCCATGGCAACCTCTACCATTGTTCAAATCACCGCCACTAATCACTTCCCCATTCGCCTAACCAACACCAACTTTCCGGTGTGGAGACGACAAGTTCATTCCACTCTCGTTGGTCTCGGACTTGAAGACTTCATCATCGGAACCACCGTTGCCCCACCAAAAACTCTCACTGATGGCAAAGTGAATCCCGTTTACAAGGCCTGGAATCAACAAGATCAAGTAATCTTTAGTGCTATCCTTGGCTCTTGTTCAGACACCATCCAACCCATCATTGCATCCGCTCCAACCGCTAAAGATGCTTGGACCCGTCTCGCAACCAGTTTTGCAAACACCTCTCGTTCTCGAGTAATCTCCCTGAAGACCAAACTCACCAAGAATCCCAAAGGCAATCGATCCATTACTGAATTTCTTAACGATATGAGATCGGTAGCCGATGACCTCGCTCTTGTTCAAAACCCAATCAGTGATGAGGACCTTATGGTTCATATCCTTGGCCAACTAGGGAATGAATACTCATCCCTAACAGCCGCTCTCAAGGTCCGGGAACAACCCATAACCTTTCCGGAACTCTTCGACAAGCTAGTTGATTTTGAAAGGTCCCTCCAAGAGGCCGACCCGGTTACCCCACAACCATTAGTCACAGCCAACTTTACTCAGCGGAACACCTCTAGGAATGCTCCACGCCCATCTACCCAACCCCCTGCCCGCACCTCTCGGCCACCAACCAATTATCGTGTCAACCGCCCATCATCACAGAACCCACATAAGTCCTATAATGCTAATGCTTTTTGTTACTATTGTCAAATTGCAGGTCACGATACACGGGATTGCCGTAAACTTCAGAAGTTAATCAAAGACCACAATGTTCCGGCTTCCTCAACTGCTCCGACAGTCAACATGGCACACTCAAACAACTACAACGTCACTTCACACCAACCATGGCTTGTTGATAGCGGTGCGTCGCACCACGTCACTTCGGATCGGAACTCATTGCACTCCATCTCGGACTATGGGGGACCCGATGAAATATTTTTAGGCGATGGTACAAATCTCTCTATAACACACACTGGCCATACTAAAGTTCACACACCCGCTCGTCCTCTCTATCTTTCTAACACTCTTTGTGTTCCCAAACTTAAAAGTAATCTTTTATCGGTCGCTAAATTATGTCGGACTAATAATGTTTCGGTTGAATTTTTTCCTTCTTATTTTTTTGTGAAGGACTTGCAAACGGGGGCGCCTCTCACTCGAGGGGAGAACATCAATTGTCACACCCCCAATTAACCACTAACGGAGTTTATACCGTTAAGGGGCGCGACTAGACCAGGACCACAACCATTAGTTACAAATACTAAACGAATCAGAGTAAAGTCCAAATGTTCATATATAAAATAGTATCAAAGGTTACGCAGCGGAATGTAAACATAAATGTCTTAGCACTAACCGCGTGCTTTAATTACAAAACATAAATTCTTATATAAACTCCCAAATTAGTTCAAGTAAAAGTAAACATTTTCTTGTGCCCTGTCAACCTGCTCCGGATACTCCTCAGCGATCTGCAAAAGTTAAAACCACGCAAGTGTCAACCAAAAGGCTGGTGAGTTCACGGTGGGCTTGTCATGCATTGGCCCGGTCTCATAATCATTTCTTTTGTCAACATATACATACGTAATATTTTGTTTTATAAAAACGATGCTTTTAAATGTCAATTACCGATTATTTAATATGCGCTTAGTCTTGTAAGAATTAAAGAACTCAACCGATATCGCGGGTAGCTAATCCGTCAGTTCATGCACTAAGGAAGATTGTACCAAGCTGACTAATTATTCTGCGGTGTTCCACCGTCATTAATTTTTATTTGCGGACTTTCGTCACTGCTCTTTTTGCCTCCCCCGTGTCCTCCTCCTGGGATCACGGTGTCAAATAGGCTGATATTGTTCCCCGTGCACCTCCAGTGCCCCGGAGCGGAGTTTGTCAAACTCCAGTAGATCTACCCAACATCCCCTCGCTTCCACGAATTAATGGCACAATTAATTATGAGGACTTTTTATTTAACCAAAAACATTCCTTAGAAATCATGTGATATCATTTGGTTTAAAGCCTTTAACCTATGCTAGCCATATTAAAACATTTCAATTAGGGTTTCTTTCGAAACCAAAAATCATTTATCAGTTTTATTTTTCGTAACGACGACTTGAATTCTCCCCCAAGTGTTCCCATAAACACTTGGGTGAAACACAGTCGATTTGTATTCGTCCGGTGCTCGGCACTCGTAAGATTTGTCAGCATTGTTTATAAGTTGTTCTTTCCGTCCCTAACGGGATCGTATCTTGCGGGTTAGTGACACTCACCTTTGGTTGCTCGGCTAGACTTGCTTAATTATCCTTGAGTTGATTTCCTAATGAAGACCTATAATTCATTTAGGTCTTATATATTAGTCTTGTGTCTAATTCGTTTCAAACAACGTTCACTATGGCCCATAACATAGCACGTTAAGCTAAGACACGACATATCGACACACGACACCGATGGTTGATCATAACAAGGGTTCACATAGATCAGATAGCAAACATGTTTCATCATGGCATAATCATGCAAGTCATGGCATAATACTTAAGCAAATTTCACAAGTTTGGTTTTTAGGTCAGGTCTTAGTTTCGCTAGCACAGTTTCGCTAGGCAGTTTCGCTAGGTGCTCGGGCAGCACTTTCGCTAGGCAATGCCCGGTGACACAGTTTCGCTAGGCTAGTTTCGCCCGAAACTGCTGACGCAGTTTCGCTAGCCTAGTTTCGCAGGGAAACTGGTTTGAACTTTCGTTCAGGTAGTTCGCTCGGTAGTTTCGCCCGAGCTGGTCTGGTCAAGTTACCCGGCGACACTATAGTTTCGCTGGGTAGTGTCGCTGGAAGGAGACATAAATTCGCTACTTAGTTTCGCCCAGAGAACAGCAGTTTCGCTGGTCGCGAAAAACATACGGATTTGCCTAAAAATCAACCTAACAGCTTCTGATCTTACATGCAATTCATCATTTAGCATACAGGGGCATTTACCAACATAAATCAAGCAACTTTAACACGTTTAACATGCATTTTGTCATCAAATCACCAAAAAGCACATTTTAACCTAAAATGACCTAATCTAGCATAAATCATCATTATGGTATGTTTATACACGTAAAGTTTCTGACTTTATGGTAGATCTAGCATTCCTAAACAACATATTAAGAGATCAAGTGATTTCATGTAGATTTAGGCATGCTTTTAAGAGAAAACACATAGAAGAAGCAAGAAACATAGTTTTGGGACTCACGGTTGATTCTAGAATCGATAGATGAGATGAGATGATGGTCTAGAGGCTGAGATCTTGGTCCTTGGGTGACTTTCTCGGCTGACCAGGTTCCAGGAGTGTGTGTGTGTGTGTTTGTGATGAAATGAGGCAAATGGAGAAACTAGGGTTTATTAAGTTTATTTATATCAGAGGCTAGTTTCGCTGGCAGTTTCGCTGGCCAGGCGAAACTAGCTCTAGTCACAAGTTAACGGATAGCTTAGCTGGCTACCGGGCGACACTATAGTTTCGCCCGTTAGTTTCGCTGGGTACCAAAACAGGTCAGTTTTCACATAATCAAGTATTTACAATTAATCATGCTATTCACAATAATAAGTCATGTACTTAAATCACATTGCACATAAAGACAATTAATGATGAACACATAACACATATGGGCGGGTTCGGTGATCAACCAAAGGTCGTGGACGTATTCGGCCTAGTTAAGCATTAGTTACTAAGTTAACACTTATAATGTAACTAACGGGTTTGTCTAACGGAAGTTAACCTTGAAATTCACGGATGTCACATCATTCCCCTGAAATTGGAACTTTCGTCCCGAAAATTATTCTTGTGTCGTAGCGTTCGCAGCATCAGCTGTCGTCGTTGCTATCGTTGCTGGGGAAAGAAAGCAAAAAGTTTTAGGGTCGTCACATCATCAATGATCTCTACTACCTCAACCGATCCATCACTCCACGCATCCACAACACCAAAGTGACTTCTCCAATTACTTGGCATCATAAACTTGGACACCCGTCCATCCGCGTTTTCAAGAAAATTTGCAAAGACTTAGGTCTTCATTTTCGTTCATTATCTAGTTTGAATTTTCATTGCTCTTCGTGTGCTATTAATAAAAGTCACAAATTACCTTTCGGATCAAATTCCTTTACGGTCACCAAACCATTGCAACTACTGTATTCGGATGTTTGGGGACCCGTGCAAAAGTCACTCGATGGTCATGCGTATTATGTGATATTTGTAGATTATTTTTCAAAATACGTTTGGCTCTATCCACTAAAAAACAAATCCGACATCTCTACCATATTTCCACAATTTAAAGCGCTAGTAGAAAAATATTTCCAAACTTCCATCATATCCATATTTAGCGACAATGGCGGTGAGTACCAAGGCCTCACCCACTACCTAAAATCGGTTGGTATTTCACATTATACCACTCCGCCACACACAGCCGAGCAAAATGGCGTCGCCGAAAGACGCCATCGTCACATAGTCGAAACGGGACTTGCTCTTCTCCACTATGCTCAACTTCCAACCAAATTTTGGACATACGCATTACAAACCGCGGTGTACTTAGTCCACCGTCTCCCAACATCCATTCTTAACAATAAAACACCATATCACCTTCTTTATGGTCAATCACCCAACTACACCAAACTCCAACCATTTGGATGCCTATGTTACCCATGGCTTCGTCCCTACTCGAAGTCCAAACTTGAGCCTCGATCCCATCCATGCATTTTCTTGGGATACTCCGTTGACAAGTCGGCTTACAAATGCTTTCACACGCCGACAAATCGGTTATACTACTCTCGTCATGTAGTATTCATCGATACCCACTTTCCTTTTCACTCATCACCACCTAAATTTTCCACTCCCACATCTATGGAAGACTTTTTATCTCAAGAACCCACCAGTTTTACGTCACCTTCATGCTCTACACCTCTCACTAACCAACCTCCACTTGTCTCATCTCCATCTCCCAACTTACCCATTCCTACGTCACCCTCTACCACCCCATTTCCCACACAACCCACTACAATTTCCAATTCCTCCAGAAGAATTATTTCGATGTCTTCAGCTAGACATTTCTTTAGATTGGAAACGTGAAACACGTTGTGAACTCCATCGAGTTCAACAGGGAGTTGCAATCGATAGGCCACCGGGCCTACTTCCCCAATTATTTCAAACGGACCGATGTAGCGAGGATTCAACTTTCCACGCTTCCCGAAGCGTATCACTCCCTTCCAGGGAGATACCTTCAACAATACTTTGTCACCCACCTCAAACTTTAGAGGTTTTCGGCGTTTGTCGGCATAACTCTTTTGTCGATCACGCGCTGCAGCTAGTCGTTGCCTGATTTGAATAATTCGCTCGGTCATATCATGGATGACTTCCGGTCCAGTGAGTCCTTTCTCACCCGTTTCGGCCCAACACACGGGCGATCTACATTTTCTGCCATAAAGTGCTTCGAAAGGTGCTGCACCGATGCTTGAATGATAGCTATTGTTGTAAGAGAACTCCACCAATGGAAGGTGAGTCTCCCAATCTTTCCCGAAGTCAAGAACGCAGGCTCGGAGCATATCTTCTAAGGTTTGAATGGTTCGTTCCGATTGACCATCTGTTTGTGGGTGATAGGCTGTACTCATATCAAGTCGGGTTCCCAATGCTTCCTGCATTGATTGCCATAACCGGGAAGTAAATCGAGGATCTCGATCAGAAATGATAGTCTTAGGCACACCGTGAAGCTTCACAATTTTATCGATGTACAGCTTTGTCAATTTATCCATATTATCACCTTCCTTCATTGGAATGAAATGTGCCGATTTGGTTAGTCGGTCAATGATAACCCAAATCGCATCCGGTTGATTTGATCGATGAGGTAATCCCGTTACAAAATCCATGGAGATGTCCTCCCATTTCCATTCTGGGATCTTTGGTTGTTGTAGTAAACCAGAGGGCTTTTGGTATTCAATCTTAACCCTTGAACATGTTAAACACTTGGCCACATATCGCGCTATGTCGGCTTTCATATTCGGCCACCAATAAAGATTCTTCAAGTCCTGATACATTTTATCTGATCCAGGGTGCACCGAATATCTTGACTTGTGAGCCTCGTCCATCACGAGCTCACGGAGATTTCCGAACAAAGGAATCCAGATTCTGTCATTATAATACGTGAGTCCATCGGACTTAACTTCAGAATGGCCATCTACACCACGCAGTGCTTCAGCTGCGAAATTTTCTGCTTTCAAAGCTTCTCGTTGACAGTCGCGGATCCGATCCGGTAATCCTGAATGTATTGTAAGTTGAAGCGCTCGTACCCGTCGAGGCTTTTCGTACTCTTTTCTGCTTAGGGCGTCAGCCACCACATTGGCTTTTCCCGGATGATATTTAATTGCCAAATCATAATCGTTCAGTAATTCAACCCACCTTCTTTGTCGCATGTTGAGGTCTTTCTGATCAAAGATGTGCTGTAAACTTTTATGATCGGTGAATATTGTGCACTTTGTTCCATATAGGTAATGTCTCCAAATCTTGAGCGCATGCACAACGGCTCCCATTTCCAAATCATGCGTTGTATAATTCTTCTCAGTATCCTTCAGTTGCCTGGACCCGTAGGCAATTACCTTGTCTCGTTGCATCAACACGCAACCGAGTCCTTGGATTGATGCATCACAGTAAACCACAAAGTCGTCAATTCCATCGGGTAACGCAAGGATTGGAGCCGAACACAACCTATCTTTAAGCGTTTGGAACGCGTGCTCTTCTTTCTCACCCCATCTATATTGCACTCCTTTGTGCGTTAAAGCTGTCAAGGGTTGGGCTATTTGTGAGAAACCCTTGATGAATCTTCGATAATATCCGGCAAGTCCCAAAAATTGTCGGATTTCAGTCGGCGCTCTTGGGGTAGACCAATTCTTGATTGCTTCCACTTTAGAAGGATCGACTTGAATCCCATTCTGATTAACAATGTGCCCAAGAAACTGGACTTCGCGGATCCAGAAATCGCATTTCGAAAACTTAGCATAAAGTTGTTCCTTGCGGAGCAATTCCAAAATAAGACGCAGATGTTCCTCGTGTTCTTCTTTTGTCTTTGAGTAGATCAGAATATCATCAATGAAAACTATCACAAACTTATCGAGGTACGGCTTGCACACTCGATTCATCAGATCCATGAATACAGCAGGTGCATTGGTTAGCCCAAACGGCATAACCAGGAACTCGTAGTGACCATACCGAGTCCTGAAGGCGGTTTTGGGTACATCCTCATCACGAACACGTAGTTGGTGATACCCGGACCGTAGGTCAATCTTTGAGAAGTAACTTGAACCCTGCAGTTGATCGAAGAGATCGTCGATTCGAGGAAGAGGATACCGATTCTTGATCGTGACCTTGTTGAGTTCTCGGTAGTCGATACACATGCGGAACGTTCCATCCTTCTTTTTGACAAACAATACCGGAGCTCCCCACGGAGACGAACTTGGACGAATAAATCCCTTGTCGAGTAGCTCTTGAAGTTGTGCGGAAAGTTCGTTGAGTTCGCTTACCGCCAAACGGTAAGGTGCGCGTGCTATCGGAGCGGTGCCAGGAGCTAAGTTGATTCCAAACTCTACTTGTCGAAATGGAGGCAAACCCGGCAGATCTTCAGGGAATACATCTTGGAAGTCGCAAACTATCGGGTAATTGTTGATTTTACGCTCGGGGAGTGTCGAATCGGTGACGTTCGCAAGAATCGCGAAATGACCTTTACGAAGGCACTTTTGAGCTTTGAGAAACGAGATTATTCCAGTGACTGTCCCACCTTTCTCACCTTGCACCGTTAATACTTTACCGTCTTCGAGTGGGATACGAACCACTTTTTCTTGACACATAATTTCGGCACGGTTTTCAGATAACCAATCCATTCCTACTATAACATCGAAGCTACCAATCGGGAAAGGCATAAGGTTGATTCCTAATGTATGGCCAGCTAGTTCTAACTTACAGTCCTTAACTATCTGAGTCGTATCATGAAGTTTACCGTTTGCTAGTTCTACCACATACTTAGTATCTAAGTTAACTGGTTTAGCATTTATTAGTCTAGCAAATTTAGTGGAAATAAAACTTCTTTCAGCACCAGAATCAAATAAAACAGTAGCAAAGAAACCGTTCAGAATAAATTTACCGTTGATCACGTTGGCATCATTGCGAGCTTCTCCTTGGCCCATCACAAAAGCTCGGCCTCTACCGTTTCCACCATTTCCACCATTGCCATTGCCGTTTCCATTACCATGGCCACCGTTGTTTCCCTGGTTGCCATTTCCTTGTCTTCTCAGTTGAGGGCAATCTCTTTTCATGTGGCCTTGGGCACCACATTCATAGCAACCATTGCCATTTCTTCTTGGGGCTTCATTGTTACGGTTCTGCCCATTGTTATTCCCATTTCCCCGGTTGTTACCATTGTTGTTGTTGTTCTGCCTCATCCGGTTTTGTTGCTCAGGAATGACTGCCCAACAGTCGTCTGCCACGTGGCTTTTCTTACCACATCTCCCACAAGTTAAACTTTTTCTACAGACTCCCGAGTGATGCTTGCCGCAGGTGTTGCAAGTGGGCAGGTTCTGACCATTTCCGCCCTGGCGGTTGTTGCTGCTATTGACACCAGATCGCTTACTTTGACCTTGGGAGTGATAGGATTTCCCAGAGCTGTTGGCCACACTCTGCTGATTCATTGATACCTCAGGAACCTCATTCTCGGCCTTTCTCTTGCCACTCAAGGCTGTCTTCTCAGAAGCTCTCGCAGGAAGAGTTCCCTTCTCAATTTCTTGGTCGGTCAACTTATGAGCTAGACGAATAGCTTGTTGCACAGTTGCTGGGTTACTAGCAGTCACCATTCCTTTAATTTGAGGCGCGAGGCCTTCCAGATAGCGCTCGATGCGTTTAAACTCAGCATCCACCATAGACGGACACAGTGCTGTGAACTCGTGGTATCGCGCTGTATACTGCTCGATTTCAGATCCAGCCATCTTTAGATTCAAGAATTCCCCTTCTAACTTTTTCACTTGATCCCGAGGACAATATTCCTCCATGATCAGTTCCTTGAATGCTCCCCATTCCATGTTATTTGCCGCATCATTCCCAATCATTTGAATCTCAGCATTCCACCAGGAGAGAGCTGCTCCTTCGAATGTACCAGTAGCAAACTTCACCTTGTTCTCTGCGGGGCAGTTACACATGGAGAAGACCTTCTCAGACTTCTCAATCCACCTGAGGAGCCCTACCGCTCCTTCCTCACCGGAAAACGTCATTGGTTTGCAGTCCATGAAGGACTTAAAAGTGCAGTGGTGGTGGTTTCCTGATGCATAAAGTTGGTTTAAATTAAACAGGTCAATATATTGCTTTGGCCTTAACCGGCATAATAGTTACCCTGTGCGGCATATGCAGCTTGGACGGCTGCCACCGCGGCTTGCACGTGTTCATTAATCATTGCTTGCAGCTGTGCAGGCGTCATGTTTATGCCGCCTCTTCCGTTTCCTCTTCCAGACATCTTGCTGAACAGCTAAAGTAGCCAATGTTCAGTCACAGTTATACATCATACATATCCCATAATATGTATATTAGCCAGTTCCCGTTATCCCACTATTAGTCCAGAAAATTTTTGTGCATAATGGAGGCGTCGTCGAGGAACGTCGAAAGTCGTAAGTGCTATCGTCGAAGGTCGGCTTCCCATAAAGTCACCGTCGGCGTAGTCGTCGTAGTAGAAATCAGGACGTAGCGTGTAACTTCGTTTCGTTGTCGCTTTCCCCAGAATGGTGTGCGTATTCGTGTTCGCATTTCGTATTCGTGTGTGACATTTTTCCTAAGGTTTTTCCGTTAGACTACTTAGACACGGTCTATATATATCTATATATATATATATATACATACGAAGCGTTTACTTACACAGCAGAGCGAGTATCCCAGGTTGGCACGTAAGAATTTTGTTTTGGGAATTTGTTTGTTCATTTGTAACTAAGGTTTTCAAGTTGCAGTTTCCAAATCGTTTTAGAAAATGATTCCGGTTCTCTGCAACCTATGGCTCTGATACCAATCTGTCACACCCCCAATTAACCACTAACGGAGTTTATACCGTTAAGGGGCGCGACTAGACCAGGACCACAACCATTAGTTACAAATACTAAACGAATCAGAGTAAAGTCCAAATGTTCATATATAAAATAGTATCAAAGGTTACGCAGCGGAATGTAAACATAAATGTCTTAGCACTAACCGCGTGCTTTAATTACAAAACATAAATTCTTATATAAACTCCCAAATTAGTTCAAGTAAAAGTAAACATTTTCTTGTGCCCTGTCAACCTGCTCCGGATACTCCTCAGCGATCTGCAAAAGTTAAAACCACGCAAGTGTCAACCAAAAGGCTGGTGAGTTCACGGTGGGCTTGTCATGCATTGGCCCGGTCTCATAATCATTTCTTTTGTCAACATATACATACGTAATATTTTGTTTTATAAAAACGATGCTTTTAAATGTCAATTACCGATTATTTAATATGCGCTTAGTCTTGTAAGAATTAAAGAACTCAACCGATATCGCGGGTAGCTAATCCGTCAGTTCATGCACTAAGGAAGATTGTACCAAGCTGACTAATTATTCTGCGGTGTTCCACCGTCATTAATTTTTATTTGCGGACTTTCGTCACTGCTCTTTTTGCCTCCCCCGTGTCCTCCTCCTGGGATCACGGTGTCAAATAGGCTGATATTGTTCCCCGTGCACCTCCAGTGCCCCGGAGCGGAGTTTGTCAAACTCCAGTAGATCTACCCAACATCCCCTCGCTTCCACGAATTAATGGCACAATTAATTATGAGGACTTTTTATTTAACCAAAAACATTCCTTAGAAATCATGTGATATCATTTGGTTTAAAGCCTTTAACCTATGCTAGCCATATTAAAACATTTCAATTAGGGTTTCTTTCGAAACCAAAAATCATTTATCAGTTTTATTTTTCGTAACGACGACTTGAATTCTCCCCCAAGTGTTCCCATAAACACTTGGGTGAAACACAGTCGATTTGTATTCGTCCGGTGCTCGGCACTCGTAAGATTTGTCAGCATTGTTTATAAGTTGTTCTTTCCGTCCCTAACGGGATCGTATCTTGCGGGTTAGTGACACTCACCTTTGGTTGCTCGGCTAGACTTGCTTAATTATCCTTGAGTTGATTTCCTAATGAAGACCTATAATTCATTTAGGTCTTATATATTAGTCTTGTGTCTAATTCGTTTCAAACAACGTTCACTATGGCCCATAACATAGCACGTTAAGCTAAGACACGACATATCAACACACGACACCGATGGTTGATCATAAACAAGGGTTCACATAGATCAGATAGCAAACATGTTTCATCATGGCATAATCATGCAAGTCATGGCATAATACTTAAGCAAATTTCACAAGTTTGGTTTTTAGGTCAGGTCTTAGTTTCGCTAGCACAGTTTCGCTAGGCAGTTTCGCTAGGTGCTCGGGCAGCACTTTCGCTAGGCAATGCCCGGTGACACAGTTTCGCTAGGCTAATTTCGCCCGAAACTGCTGACGCAGTTTCGCTAGCCTAGTTTCGCAGGGAAACTGGTTTGAACTTTCGTTCAGGTAGTTCGCTCGGTAGTTTCGCCCGAGCTGGTCTGGTCAAGTTACCCGGCGACACTATAGTTTCGCTGGGTAGTGTCGCTGGAAGGAGACATAGATTCGCTACTTAGTTTCGCCCAGAGAACAGCAGTTTCGCTGGTCGCGAAAAACATACGGATTTGCCTAAAAATCAACCTAACAGCTTCTGATCTTACATGCAATTCATCATTTAGCATACAGGGGCATTTACCAACATAAATCAAGCAACTTTAACACGTTTAACATGCATTTTGTCATCAAATCACCAAAAAGCACATTTTAACCTAAAATGACCTAATCTAGCATAAATCATCATTATGGTATGTTTATACACGTAAAGTTTCTGACTTTATGGTAGATCTAGCATTCCTAAACAACATATTAAGAGATCAAGTGATTTCATGTAGATTTAGGCATGCTTTTAAGAGAAAACACATAGAAGAAGCAAGAAACATAGTTTTGGGACTCACGGTTGATTCTAGAATCGATAGATGAGATGAGATGATGGTCTAGAGGCTGAGATCTTGGTCCTTGGGTGACTTTCTCGGCTGACCAGGTTCCAGGAGTGTGTGTGTGTGTTTGTGATGAAATGAGGCAAATGGAGAAACTAGGGTTTATTAAGTTTATTTATATCAGAGGCTAGTTTCGCTGGCAGTTTCGCTGGCCAGGCGAAACTAGCTCTAGTCACAAGTTAACGGATAGCTTAGCTGGCTACCGGGCGACACTATAGTTTCGCCCGTTAGTTTCGCTGGCGTACCAAAACAGGTCAGTTTTCACATAATCAAGTATTTACAATTAATCATGCTATTCACAATAATAAGTCATGTACTTAAATCACATTGCACATAAAGACAATTAATGATGAACACATAACACATATGGGCGGGTTCGGTGATCAACCAAAGGTCGTGGACGTATTCGGCCTAGTTAAGCATTAGTTACCTAAGTTAACACTTATAATGTAACTAACGGGTTTGTCTAACGGAAGTTAACCTTGAAATTCACGGATGTCACATCATTCCCCTGAAATTGGAATTTTCGTCCCGAAAATTATTCTTGTGTCGTAGCGTTCGCAGCATCAGCTGTCGTCGTTGCTATCGTTGCTGGGGAAAGAAAGCAAAAAGTTTTAGGGTCGTCACATCATCAATGATCTCTACTACCTCAACCGATCCATCACTCCACGCATCCACAACACCAAAGTGACTTCTCCAATTACTTGGCATCATAAACTTGGACACCCGTCCATCCGCGTTTTCAAGAAAATTTGCAAAGACTTAGGTCTTCATTTTCGTTCATTATCTAGTTTGAATTTTCATTGCTCTTCGTGTGCTATTAATAAAAGTCACAAATTACCTTTCGGATCAAATTCCTTTACGGTCACCAAACCATTGCAACTACTGTATTCGGATGTTTGGGGACCCGTGCAAAAGTCACTCGATGGTCATGCGTATTATGTGATATTTGTAGATTATTTTTCAAAATACGTTTGGCTCTATCCACTAAAAAACAAATCCGACATCTCTACCATATTTCCACAATTTAAAGCGCTAGTAGAAAAATATTTCCAAACTTCCATCATATCCATATTTAGCGACAATGGCGGTGAGTACCAAGGCCTCACCCACTACCTAAAATCGGTTGGTATTTCACATTATACCACTCCGCCACACACAGCCGAGCAAAATGGCGTCGCCGAAAGACGCCATCGTCACATAGTCGAAACGGGACTTGCTCTTCTCCACTATGCTCAACTTCCAACCAAATTTTGGACATACGCATTACAAACCGCGGTGTACTTAGTCCACCGTCTCCCAACATCCATTCTTAACAATAAAACACCATATCACCTTCTTTATGGTCAATCACCCAACTACACCAAACTCCAACCATTTGGATGCCTATGTTACCCATGGCTTCGTCCCTACTCGAAGTCCAAACTTGAGCCTCGATCCCATCCATGCATTTTCTTGGGATACTCCGTTGACAAGTCGGCTTACAAATGCTTTCACACGCCGACAAATCGGTTATACTACTCTCGTCATGTAGTATTCATCGATACCCACTTTCCTTTTCACTCATCACCACCTAAATTTTCCACTCCCACATCTATGGAAGACTTTTTATCTCAAGAACCCACCAGTTTTACGTCACCTTCATGCTCTACACCTCTCACTAACCAACCTCCACTTGTATCATCTCCATCTCCCAACTTACCCATTCCTACGTCACCCTCTACCACCCCATTTCCCACACAACCCACTACAACTTCCAGCCCCACTTCTCCTTCGGCCCAATCCTTACCTCCTTCCACTCCAGCCCAATCCGTTGCCTCCTCCTCAAATGACCCAAACTCCCCACCATCCTTATCACCCAACCCACCCACTCCCTCAACTAATCAGACCCCTACTCCCTCCCTTACCCAAAATTTCACATCACCCTCATCCACTGTTGCGACCACACTTTCTCCCGTCGCATCCACCGCTCCACTATCAACCGCTTCTCGACCACAACGTGAAAAGAAGCAGAACACAAAATATTTTGGTCCAAATTATGTTAATCACACTACCTTACATTCTCTTTCTCCACCTCTTGAACCTACCACTTTTCTCCAAGCCTCTAAAGACCCACTTTGGCGACAAGCCATGGATGCGGAATATAATGCTCTTATTCACAACCAAACGTGGGAACTTGTACCAAAAACTTCTCACACCCCCATTGGTTGCAAATGGGTCTTTAGGATCAAACGTAATAGTGATGGTTCCATAGCCAAATACAAAGCTCACCTCGTCGCAAAAGGCTTTCTCCAACAATACGGGAAGGACTATTTTGACACTATTAGTCCGGTTACTAAACCTATCACGATTCGAACTGTCCTCTCCATTGCATTGTCTCGAGATTGGCCACTACGTCAACTCGACGTCAATAATGCATTCCTCCATGGTACTCTTCAAGAAGAGGTATACATGCTTCAACCCCCGGGTATGCTAACACTCAACACCCGAACCATGTATGCAAGTTAAAAAAGTCTATCTACGGCCTCAAACAAGCCCCACGAGCTTGGTACATCGCTCTCACGTCGTTCTTAACGACCTATGGATTTCGCAAATCCCTAGCCGATGCTTCCTTATTTATATATCGACGCGGCAAGGTTCTATGCTACTTCCTCGTCTATGTTGACGATATCATTCTTACGGGAAATGACACCTCATTTCTCAACTCATTTGTTAACACTCTAGCCAAACATTTCTCCCTCAAAGATCTCGGCCCTCTTACTCAATTTTTGGGGGTTGATATCATATCCACTCGCAACGGCCTTTTCATGTCTCAACATGCCCACATTCGTGATCTCCTCACAAAACATGGCATGGATGGAGCAAAAATCGTCTCCACCCCGCTAAGCTCCTCTCAATCTCTCTCTCTCAATGACAACACTCCAAATGTTGATCCTACTCCTTATCGGCAACTTGTCGGTTCTTTACAATACCTTGCCTTCACTCGCCCCGACATCTCATTCGCCGTCAACAAACTTTCTCAATTCATGCACCAACCCAAACAAACACATTGGCAAGCCTTAAAACGCCTCCTTCGTTATCTCAAAGGCACCATGTACCATGGCCTATTTCTTAAACGGGAATCCCAACTGAAATTGAGTGCGTTTTCCGATTCGGATTGGGGTGGGGTTACAACCGCGGGTCGCTCAACCACAGCCTATATCATCTATATGGGCTCAAATATTATTTCATGGAAGTCTGCCAGGCAAAAGTCAGTCTCAAGGTCGTCCACCGAAGCTGAATACAAGGCTCTTGCTAACGCTGCAGCCGAACTTGCTTGGGTTCAAAATTTACTCATCGAACTTGGAGTCCACATAGTCGACACTCCTCATCTTTATTGTGATAACACCGGTGCGACTTACGTCTGTGCTAACCCGGTCTACCACTCTCGTATGAAACACGTAGCTTTGGACTACCACTTTGTTCGGGAAAAAGTAACAGAAGGTGCCTTACACGTCTCTCATGTCAACTCTAAAGATCAACTGGCAGACATACTCACTAAAGCGTTGCCTCGAGCCCCCTTCTTAGGCTTGCGGTCCAAGATTGGAGTCTCCGATGGCGCCTCCATCTTCCGGGGGCGTATAAACGGAAATACTATAATTAAGGAGGAGGTTATCACCTCCCATAATAATTAGTCAATGCATATCTTTTCCCTTTAATATTGGTTAATTAGTTCCTTATTTAGCTCCTTAGATTAAGGATTCATCGGTGTATATATTCTGTATCATTGTAATTGTATTATCACAAAAGCAATATACAAGCTTTCCCTGTATACAAAACACCCAATAGGAAGAGACGTACTAAACAGTAATCCCTTTGAGATGATAAGTAAGCTGGTTTCTGACTCAAATCTAATGACAGATGCGTGAAACGAGATTCACGCTACTCTGCCAGTAAAAACATCACAGTCAAGAAGTCGTGTTAAATTAATGGCTGCGAAAAAGATCAAGAAACTACAAATCATTGTAAATCTCCCCGCCAAAACCTCAAAGCATACATATAACCAGAAATAGATGAAGAAACTAAAATATTACTCAAATAATAATCGCAAATCGAAGATACACAACAAAAATTTACTCTAATTACAATTTTGAAACCTGAAAACAGCGGGTCCACCAAAATTAAAATATAAATGGGCCAACCAATTGGGCCGATCGAGAAAAACAACACGCGCACAATCCAACAATGTTTAAATAAAGGGCCGGCCGTAACACACAATAAAATAAAATACGAATTAAAACAATTAATTCGATTCGTAACTTGGAATTGAATCGAAATTGCGAATACCAGTTACGATAAGACCGATTCTGATTTACGCGCGGTGATCGTGGCTCTGATACCACTATTGGGTTTTACAGTGGATATTCGGATTGCCAGTTAAAATTTATTACCGAATAACTTAACGGGTGAATTAACTAAAATCAGTTACGCAGCGGAAAGTAATTTTACAACGCGAATAATGCAAAACCGTAGACAGGATCTGATCACCGTGTACGCGTAAATACATAAAAATAAATAAATCGTCTATCTAAATAATTAGGGTAGATATACCTTGGCGGAATCCGGACATCCGTTCGAAACACCGGGGTTCGACGAACTGGCGCTAGTACGAAGACATGAACGTTCGGACTCGAAACGCGAGTCAAATCTTCGAACCACGAGCGAAGACGGCGGCTCGGGCACCAATGTCACGTTCACCAGGTGAACCGACGGTGGTGGCGGTAACGAAACGGTGTCGCGAATCGCGACACCCGAATCCGGGATCTCCGCAGTGCGCGAAGATGAAATCGATCCACCAACGATTTCACCGGTCACACGTGGAGGCGGGCGGTGGAAGTGGCGTGATGGCGGCGGCGTAAAGTAGCAGTCGGCCACTTAGGGTTTCTTTCGGATTCATCGAAGGCGGCACGAGGCGGTTCAAAATTGGCCTCGGTGGGGCGGGGAGGGCAAGGAACACCTCACGGTGGTCCGCCCTAGCAGCTTCGACGGCGGTAACAGCCCTAGTCGTGGCGGCGGCGAAAGCCACGACCCGTTCTTCTTGGCGGCGGTCTCTAGCTTCATAGCAGCGGCGACCAATCGAGGATCTCTCTTCACCATCTTGACGGCGACAGGCGACGGTTGTGGTTGTGGTGTTGGCCGACGATGAAAACAGAGAGGGAGAGGGGGGGTGTGTGACGTCGAGGGAGAGAGGGAGGAGGAGATTAGGGTTTCGTAATCTTGATCTCCTCCTTTTAATCTCCTTTAGATTCCTATCGGGCCTTTAGTCAAGTAAAAGCCCACGTTGCAATCCAATCCACTAAACCCAATTAATCGTTAAACCCGTAACGATTAAATAATATTCCGTCGAGCTTCGTAAACCGTTTTGCGAATATTATTTGTTTAGTCACAATAAATAATATATTATATATTTATTTAATCGTTCAATTACTAATTAACCATTAATTAGTATTTTAGTTCGTTGACTCCGGTATAACTCTTACGGGTCAAAATCGGGTCGGTTACATTAGTCGTCGGGTCAGGACACCAATAATCCAACACACAGGTTCCGCTTGTCTCCATTCCGGTTGAACTTCAACCGAATCGTAGCTCTCACTCATTCCGCTTGAACTTCAACCGGAATAATTTCCGGTTGAACTCAGTCAAGGGGGGAGCTTTTAAGGGGCCAGACCGGGCCCCAGTCCGGTCTATTTTTTCACTACGTAGTGTAAATTTATACGTGTTCGGTAAAAAAAATGTATATACTTAGTCCGGCCCTATCCGCATTTAATCCGGCACCATCTCTATTTCGGCCCAAGCTTCGCCCCTGACTCAGTTCCGCCCAAACAGGTCCGCTTAAACCTATTCGCTTGGTCTTCAACCGAACCAACTTCCGGTTGAACTCAAAAACATCAAGGTGGCTCTCAGGCGGCTCGCGGCGATGCAAAGTGCAAAGTGCGTCATCAAAGGGCCACATTGCGTCCATAAACCAACGCCGCGCGCGCGTGTGCGAGTTAGGGGACCCCTCAGGATCCAAGGGATGTGTCCTACTCAAGGAAACACTAGTTGGTAAGGTTTCCTCCTTATAAACCATTTTTGCTTTCATCCCCCAACCAATGTGGGATGAGTCCACATGCTATACTTAGCATTTTCTCTTTTATTTTCGCAGCTTTCACTGCTGCGAGACCTCAACTTTGAG
>JBCNJP010003853.1:0-29534 GCA_039602395.1 Deinandra increscens subsp. villosa | reverse complement strand
CTAGATGCCTTACTCCTCGAACCTTGCCATGAATCATTGTTTCTAGCTATTTCTTCAATCAATTTGTAAGCATCCTCTGCTCTTTTGTTGACCAAAGTACCTCCTGCTGATGCATCTATGATTCCTCGACTCTGTGAGTTTAACCCATTATAAAATGTTTGGACCTGAAGCCAACGCTCTAAACCATGATGTGGGCACATCCTCATCAGATCTTTGTATCTTTCCCATGCCTCATAAAGTGATTCTCCATCTTCCTGCATAAAAGAAGTTATGTTATTTCTGAATTTAGCAGTTTTAGATGGAGGAAAATACTTTAAAAGAAACTCCTGAGCCATTTGGGTCCAAGTGGTGATGGAACCGGCTGGGAGTGAGTTTAACCATGACTTCGCTCGACCGCGAAGTGAGAATGGGAACAATCTGAGTCTAATGGCGTCATCAGAAACTCCATTTATCTTAAATGTGTCACAAATCTCCAAGAAATCTGCAATGTGAAGATTTGGATCATCATTCGCTAATCCTTCAAACTGACACGAGTTCTGCACCATCTGAATGGTATTTGACTTGATTTCAAAGGTGTTTGCTCCAACAGCTGGTCTGGTAATGCTAGGCCTCACACCATCAACAGATGGTCGGGCATAATCAGAAATTGTCCTTTGGTCTTCTTGACCTGCCATGGTGTCTTCGGGTGTTTCTACCGGTGTGTTTTCAGTACTGTTTTCTCCCTCTATAGCCGCTGCTACAGCTAGAGCCTTTTCCCTCAACCTTCTGCGAACTACTCTTTCAGGGTCAGAATATGGCTCTACTAGATCACCGATAGGAGAAGATGGGAACATAAACTACCTGCAAACACAACACACGACCAAGAACACGTAAAAAGGAACAAAAGATAAAAATAAATTAACACATAATAAAGACACAAATAAAAAAAAATAGCTAAATCAATGACTCGAATCGTTCTCAGAATTGCCGCGTCCCCGGCAGCGGCGCCAAAAACTTGATGTCGTGTGATGTATATATATTTTTCAATAAGTTTTTCACACTTTTGGTTTTAAATTTATAAAAATGATTATCACCTCGGAACTAAACTACACACGAATAGGCAAGTGTACCTATCGATTAGTAGTATAGCTTTGGTAAGAACCAAGTATCGATCCAAAGACGCGAGAGCTCCTGGTACTAAACTTTTATCATTGTCTAGCCGATAAAGGATGATGGTTGGTTTCAATTGTTTTTAACTAAGTTAACTAGTAATTAATCTAAATAAAGCAAGTAACAAAGATGAAGATAATCAATCAAAGAAGATATCACTTAGACTTCGAATCCACTGAGCAAGACAATAACAATATGCATGAACTTATGGTGAAATCGTTTTATACACATGAAATGTGAAATTAGATCAAACTCCCGTCAAGGCTATTTAATCATATGATTTGTCGGAAAGCTAGAACGATAAACACATAATAGCCACCTAAAATCATGCAATGAAGTTCCAACGATACAATTATGTTAATGGGATAAATATGGACTAGACTCCCGTCAAGGCTATCCAACCCCAAAACTCTTTGGAAAGTTAATACGATAACACATATCAACCACCTCAAGTCTCGTAATGCAACAAAGATATAAATATTCTTCAACTCATAAACATCACACCAGGATTATATAAATTATAGATTTATGCTAATAAATCCTAAATTCACATAAACAATGACATGAGAAATTCACAACATACACAACGGTTTTCTCAAACATATGTGTAAGGATGCACACTTGTCCAATTTTCCTAAACATTCAACCTTCACTCACCATTCCTAGTCAAATGTCATAAACTACATACATGGATATGCAAATTTATGAATAAATGTTCCAACACATAAGGTTTTCCAACATAATATGGTTACAACATCTACAAAGTTCAACATTTCATCCAACTAGACAAGCACACACAATCATTGAAGAAAAATTATAACTTTGAAATTACCCAAAAAACATAATATTCACCAAAAGTTGCATACAAATTGCTAAAGTATGCTAAGTTTCATCTAATCTAAGTGATAAAGAGTATTTAGCCCATAATACTTACAAAAACACCAACTAAGCTTGAAGAGATGGAAGAACTCATCAAAGATATTGAGAAATTCGACCTACTTTGAGCAAAGGAGGGTTAAATGGAGCTAAATCTTCACTTGGAATGGTTGATCTTCAATCTCGGCTTCCTCCTCTTTGAAATCGCCCTAAATCCGTCCTAGAGGAGAAAAGGGGGCTAGGGTTTTGTGTTTCTAAAGTTAGATCACCAAATGAGGGGCAATTTTGAGTTTTAATAAATCTGGCGCCGGACATGGGCATGTCACTTTTTGACATGCCCATGTCAACCATTACGACATCAGCAACATCAGGAAACTGGCAGCAACACTGATCTGGGGCATTCTGGTCGACATGGCCATGTCAGGAAGTGACATGACCATGTCAGTGCTGAATTTTGCAATTCTTCATTTTTTTCTTGAGTTTTCATCCAAAATCACCAAGTAGCCATCCAAAACTACAAAATTCAAATAGATCACAATTAAGAGTCGATTCAAATGAATATTTAACCAAAAACGCTTAAAATGGGGGTATGATATGCATTATTATCATGTATATTTATTCACATATCACCGCGCCACAGACAAAGAGGAGAGCAACTCCTGCTCCTACAAACGAGACATGTTCAGCTGCAACCAATGAAACTAATCGGACCTCTGATACAGAGCCAACTGAAGAACTGGAACAATCTACACCACATGGTTAGAAAATTTGTTAGAATATACTTGCTTATACTTGGTGCATGTTGTTAATCTTGATATGTTCCGTTACCTGTTTGTAGACATGTCAGCTTATGAAGAGACAGAGCTAGAAACTGGAGTAAGCAAATCGATAAAAAAACGTGGTGGAACATGTAGCAAGGGTGCTCGAAGAATGGTGAAGGCGTGTAAGACAAAACTGCCAGTGGTGTCCAACTTTCAAATGAGGAAAGTTGTTTCTGATAACGAGTCACAATTCATGTTCGAGTGTGGGTACATTTTGCAAAACAATTGTACTTTTGCTTATAAAGAGTGGAGATATGTACCTAATCAAGTGAGGATGTCTTTACGGGACAAGCTAACTGTAAGTTTCTTATTGTAGTCCGGTATGATTTTAACATCTACATTTACTAACCAGTTAATATGTTTGTTACATGTGCTGTTTAAAGACATTATTTGACATTGATGTGGAGGATACAGATGTTTGCCGAGTTATTGATGCCTACATGGCAAGGGCGTGGAGGGGTTTTCGAGCTGAGTTGCATAAGTACTTCAAACTTATGGAAGGATCGAAAGATGAAACAACTCTAGCAAAGGTGAAGGCCACACCCCCTTCCGATATTGGCAAAGACGTAGACTGGGGATATCTCTGTGATCGGTGGTCTGATCCACAGTTCTTGGTAAAGTTTTAACAAAGTTTTAAATACGTTAGTTGTATTATTCAATATTTCTGAATTCAGTCAAATATTTGATATTGCACTATGGCTGTACTTTTTTGAAGGAAACTGCCAAAAAGAGGGTTGAGGCTCGTGCGATGCGAAAGACAGATAGTAGGAATGGTTCCAAGAGCACTGTCCGTTATCACCTGGAGAGTGGACAGGATTCGGATTTAGAATCTGGTCAAATTGAGACATGGAAGCTTACCCACTAGGATGAAGAGAAGGGTTGGATATCGGATGATGCGGCTGCGATTTATGTAAGTGTACTTTAATTTTCTTCTGATTTGACAAAATTTTCGAAATTAGTGATGAGCATATATAGTTTACTGTTCCTCATGCAATGTTGTTCCTCATCCAATCTTGGATGCCTTTATGTCTAGAGAAATAATATTGTGTACCAGAGCTAATGTCATAAATAAATTGAAATGCTTTTGAAGGGCAAATGAGACTTTTCGCGTTTGTTAATTATATGCACTTTAGGTTAACCCAAACCGAGCTGTGCAACAGTTACATATTTTGACCCGTTACACAACTTGACCAACCAACCACATTGCCAACTCTATGAAAGATAGAACTTAAATATGCTTTGCAAACTGTTGTACTATATCTTGTAAGTTATGGCAAAAGCACCCTTTATTGCTGATGAATAATCATATAGTGGGTTACTGTACATGGATTGTACTAATTGTCTAATCTGTTTCGCTTACAGAATCACATGATCAAACTGAGGGAAGAGAATCCTAACCCGGCATTGATGAGTGACAAGGTTATTCTTGAAAAAATCCTTGGAAGAAGCTCTGTTCGTTTAAATGGGTGGGGACGTGATCCTCTTACTAGTCAAAGAAAGGGGAGTATTACTAAGAAATCAAAGGAAAACCGCCCATCTTATGACGAACTGGTGGATGAAGTTCAAGTGCTGAAAGGTGTCGTTGCAACTATGAGCCAAGTACTGATTGATAATAATATGTTGCCCCCCCTAGCACACCAACTGGAACTTCTAAAGACAATGCTTCCGAATTCGATGAAGAAACAGAGTTTGACGATGAAGGTGAAGACCCTAATAATCCGGATGAAAATTAACTTGTTGACTGATGAATGTTTCTTTAACTTTTTATGATACAATGATACAATGTTGGTTTGTTTATTAAGTACTTGGTTTTTTTATGGAATTTAGACAATTGGTGATGGAATTTCAAAATCTGTTTCTACATTTTCCATGGTTTAGCTACATTTAATAATATGTTTTACCTACATTTTTATATATGTTTTACCTACATTTATATATATATGTTTTACCTACATTTAATAATATGTTTTACCTACATTTAATAATATGTTTCACCTACATTTATCATTTGTGGGTATATCCTACTATATACCTACACATGATATGTGTAGGTGAAATTGTAGATCCCATGACAGCCGCCACGTCAGCTGCCACGTCACCATGAAAAAACTACACATGTTATGTATAGATAAAATCGTATATGCCATGTCAGCATCCATGTCAGCTGCCAAGTCATTATCATATACCTACACATGTATATGTGTAGCTAAATCACACTGCCATGTCAGCATCCTATGTCACACCCCAACCGACGGCGGAATATGTCGGGGCGAGACGACTGTCCAGATGCACATGACAACTAGTAATAGTTACAAAATACTTAAACATGCCACTTTTATATATGTACAAAGATCCGTACAACAATAAATATAAACATAAAAGCATTGATTAATGTCTTTATCTAGGTCCGCAATCCTATCGTGATCAGTCAAATAATCCAAGTAGTCGTCCTGCAACATGTATAAAATAAAGAGTGTCAACTACAAAAGTAGTTGGTGAGTACACATAGAATTTTATATATATTTAGATAAAAAGCCAGCGATTAAAGCAATTAAGTACTTAGTCATAAGGACCATATGAAGAATATAAAATAACTAATCATACATAGATATAGATGTTGTGTAACCAACCCTAGACTATAAGGAAGCAATCACCTATTTGAAGACAAGATTACGTCTCAATATCCTAGGTGGGTTGTCAACCAATAGATATTCATCTATCATTGTTCCACGGCGAAATGGTTAATGGTACACAAAAGATTTTAGATATGATATAGATAATTAACTAGATGGTGTGTAACCAAACCTAGACAATAAGGGAGCAATCACCTATTTGAGAACAAGATTACGTTTCAATATCCTAGGTGGGTTGTCAACCAATAGATAGATATCTATTATTGTTACCACGGCTCAATGGTTAATGGTACACAAACGATTACAGATATGATATAGATTTGATTCACGATTTATAGATATGATTCACGATTTTTACATACTAAATATTTAACATAGATGCATATAATAAATAATACACACTTAACATCATAGAATCGCATTGAGTTCGAATAAGGAATAAAGATTTAAGATTTTGATATAGGATATACATGTTGCACCCCAAAATGAGAAAGAAAAAGTGGTTATTAATACTCACTACTCAAGTCATCACTTGAAGGAATCACCCTTCTAATAATAACAAGAGTTTATATCGCATAACATCCCACAGTATTAAAAAGGGGTATGAGTACTCACCTGATTGATGAGTATAGAACGTGCAAAAGACCACAAGAGTGATGAAAATCTCTGGGATTAACCTAACGATAAGAGCGATCGAAATAAATACAAGATGATGTCATGATTCTATGTTTTTGGTAATTAAATTTGTTAGTTAAAATAAAATATATTTATCATTTTTGATAAATATATATATTGTCTTATTAGTCTTCCTTGAAAGAAAAGTATATATATATGGATATATTTTCAAATATATAATAATATATTTATATACATATATATATATATATATTTCATAAGTTTTCTAAAAAGTTCATAAAAATGTTCCCATTATTTTATGTAAAGTTGCAAAAACACTTATATTTATAATTAAACCTCATAAAATACAAAGTTTTTATATTTTTAGCAAAACTTTTATCATCATCTTTTTATATATTTACATGGATGATTATGGGTTATGTATGCATGTGATAATCCATAGATTTGTAAATCATGATGATGAAAGAGAAAATGTATGAACAAAATCTAGTCCCCACACATGTATATATATATATACACGACTTATATACATGCATGTATAAGATTTCATTTTTTTTCTTTTCATCTTCTTCAAATGTTTATGCACATTCCAGAGCTAAATCCCAAAATGTAAGAAAATCTTTGTAGGTTTTGAAAGCTCATCATGTGATTTCTTAAAATCAACATTTACCCACTAGATTTTAACATGCATTCATCTTTTTTATTCATGCATGACAACAAACCCACTTGTTTTTAAAGGATTCATACATGTCAAATGCTTTCAAATCTTAAGAATATTATCAAATGGGTTTTGGAGAATCAAGATTCAAGTTTAACATCAAGGTTCTAGAGAGAGAGTAGAGAAAGAGAGAGTAAACTTTATACTAGAGTTTTGAGATGAAAAGAAGAATGGAAACCCTCCTAGTCTTGAATCCTTGGAGCTTGATCTTCTTTGACCCTTAACCTTTGGATGTATGCAAGATCTTGAGCTTGGTGGTGGGTTTCGAAATTTTAGAGAGAGAGAGGAAGGGTTACGGTGAAGGAGGGGGGGAAAGAGAGAGAGAGTGGTGTGTGTGTATGTGTGAGGTGATGTATATATATATATACTAGTGATGAATGCCAAGTAGCACAAATTGTGACAAGTGTGCACTAGGTGGCACACACATACACATCCTAACTTGACATGTGTATGATCCATATATATATATATATATATTGTAATAATAGGTGATTAACTGGTATAATACTGACATATAGCGGTATAACTGGTAAATTTTATGTCACGAAACGTAAAAGTAATTATATGAAAATTACTAGAATTAAATTACGCTCGCAATGGTATAACCCAAAATAATTTTCGTCATACTTGATTTATCAATTATTTTTATGAGTGCACTATCATTTTAACGGATACTGGGTTGATCATAACTTGATTTGTCACCAACGTTTGTTAACGAAATATTTTTCATAACTTAAATAAGCTTACTAAAATATAACACCAAAGATTTTAATTACTTCCAATGAGATCATATATCATTTTTGTTCATTTAATTTATATCTTAAGTTAGTACGGTTCTAGTAAAAAAAAAAATTGCTCACTGATTCATGATCATGATTACAGTCTGGATCCGAAAACGGGTCGGGTAAAATACATATGGATTAATCGAAGTGTCACATCCTAGTCAGCTACCACGTCATTATCATATACCTACACATTTATATGTGTAGCTAAAACACACTGCCATGTCGGCATCCTAGTATGCTACCGTGTCAATATTATATACCTACACATATATATATGTAGGTAAAAACACTGCCACATCAGCCCCTATCACGCGCCCACGCGGTTGTTATTTGAAGAAAATGTAATGCTATTACCCACATATATATTGAAGATTAACTACACATATATGTGTGGGTAAAGAGTACCCTTTACCTACATATAACCAATGTGTGGGTATAGACCTTTATCTTCATGGCTCCGGCCACACATGTTGACACTTAATTTATGTGTCGGTAAAAACAACTACCCACGAAATGTACACATATGCCCACACTTATAAAGTGTGGGTGAAGACCCTAATTTCTTGTAGTGGTAGGAAGTTAGGGGATGGTATTTCATGTCGGTTTTGGTTGGATGCTTGGTTGAACAACAATACTTCTACTGTTAGATTCAATCGACTTTTTAATCTGGATCATGATAAGTTTTGCTCGTTAGCTGATAGAAGAGATGCGTGCGAGTGGTCTTCGTGTGGCGTCGTCCTCCTAGAGGTGGTATTGAGGAGGCTCAACTTTGTGATCTTAATTTTATGCTTGAAGTTGTTTCTTTCTCGCCCAACAGTGACTCTTAGGATTAGAACTTTGATGGTGAGTCGGAATTTACGGTCAGATCGATTAGGAAATCTATCGATTGTTCTATCCTTTCGGTTCGGTCGCTTTCTACGAGATTAAATAGATTCATCTCAAAGAAGGTTAATATTCTTTTCTGGAGAAATCTCCTCATCAAAATTCCTACTCGTTTTCATCTGAGTCTTAGAGATTTGGATATCCCTCATATTCATTATCTGTTGTATCAGGCTCAAGTGGAAACTTCTTCTCATATTTTTGGCTCATGTACTATTGCTAAGAAGACTTGGGTTTTGATAGTTGCTTGGTTGGATTTGGATTGCATGTCTAGCAAATCAAGCTTAATACCCATCTAATATTGCACTTTCAATTCCTATTAACAACCCAAATATATAAAAAATGGACTATAGAATCAAAATCTCTCCATTCCTAATCTATGAAGAGTTAAAAATGGACTTATTCTGGAAGGTCCATAAGATCTACCAAGTAGTGAAACAAATAGCCTCGGCCAACACTTTTTTCTTAGACGATAACCTCGAATCATCTAACAAGGACATCATCATGATTGGGGAAATCAAGATTAATACACTCATTCCATGACAGTTTAGGTCCACCTCTTCCTCTCTTCCCCTCGACCGTGATAGTATAAACCGAACGAACTCGCGCCATCCATTACATCCTCTTCACGTGCCCAAACCATTTCAATATACACTTGTATCTTCTTAGGGATATTCATCACCGCAAATCTTTACTGAGAGACCTCATTTCTAATTCAGTCCAACTATGTGTGACCACTCATCCACCTCAACATCCTCATCTTAGCAAACTCTAGCTTATGCACCCGTGTCTTCTTAATGGCCTAACAGTCAAAACCATAAAGCATTGTCTATCTAATGACAATCTTATAGAATTTTCACTTTAGCTTAATAGGAAACCTCCTGTCACACAGTACACCTATGGCCGCTCGCCATCTACACCAACCCGCTCTGATGCGAGGGCCACATCACTATCAATGCTCCCATCGCTTTGCATAAACGACCCAAAGTACTTAATTAAACTGGTAATGGATGAAACCGCCTGACCTTCGATAGTGATCTGGACATCCTCAATGTTGTTCACCTCACTGAAGTCACACTAAAGGTACTCGATCTTAGAACAACTAATCTTTAGGCCTTTGGATTTCAAATAGCTCTCCACTCCTCAAGCTCTCCGCTTAAATATTATTAACTCTCCACGACCAATACAATATCATCGTTGAAAATCATGCATCACAAAACTGTTTAATTGGAATAAAGTATTTAATGATTGTATGAACTATGCATGGGATAAGTGTCTTTCACACACTTGAACTAGAAATCAATTAGAATAATTTATTTATCTAAAATACTATTGCTATTATTATTATTATATATACTAAAAAAAATTATGAAGTCTTATGAACAATATTGTTTTCTAATTAGTACTATGCTCAATACTTTAAGTGTTTAATTTCTAATATTAATGTCATTACATAAGTTTTTTATTTTTGTTTTCTTTACATAGCATTTTAGCAATACAACTATTTCATGTAGCCATGTTATCTACGCGACAACGCACGCATAACAAATCTAGTTATTATTAAAATATAAATTATTATAGAATAAAATATGAATAAATTTACACACACATATATACATAGAGACGGGAAAACCATGTAAAGGATGTGAATATATCAGAATATGCCATATGTCATATGCGTAAAGATATAAGGGTATCTACATCACCGGACGACATTGGAATGCCCCATAAGTGCTAACTTAACAAGCCTTCTCTCCACTATCCTCTTTCTATTTGTCTTCTCTCTTCATTAAATGCATTTTTCTTCCACAAAGTCCATCCGAACTCATCCAATTATCCAAATTTTTTGACATTTTTTACTCTGTCTTCTTTGTTTATCTCTCCTATTTTCTATGCCTAAGCTCCATGTCAACGTTCGTCGCTTCTCCCAATAAGCGATGGGAGATGCCCTTAAGGTGGGCGGTATGGTTTCGGCCTCCACCCTTAGACTTCATCGGCTTCTAGCGGCTACTTTTAGTTTCCATAACATCTCATTCGGTTTCTTCATCTTGGTTTTGAAATTTTAAGCCTAAACAAACTGAGAGTTCGTGTGAGAGTGATGATTAATCTTTTTAAATCCCAAGCCTATGGCTTCAAAAACTCACAATGACCCTGTCAAAGATTCAAAATAATTTTCCTCTTTCTCTGTCATATGGCTCACTATTATTAGGTGAAGATTTTTGAAGCCTTAAACTTCAAAACAACCATACCTCCCACCCTAGAAAGGGGATAGCTTGATGGTCGATTTTATGCGCCCTTATCAAACAATTATGCACTTTTATGCGTTTAAATCTTGTAAAAGTACCGTTGTTATAATGAATTTATTCTAGAAAATCCAAATGATATGTATATTGATTTCGTTGTAAACTTTTGATTAGTTAACACGATGAACCCTCCTTAAGCTTATATCTTTTACACTTAATTGATTTCTAAGCTGGAACCTCCTAGGTGGATGCCAAACATATTCCCGATTTTCATAACATAAATTCTTTTCCTTTAAAGCATACCCTTAAACATTCATATTTGATCTTAAACCAAACATCCTCTCTAGACTCCTAGAAATTATAAGACTAGAGTCATAGAAATGAGACTCGTAGATATCTATGAAACAAATTTACTGTTTTAAAACTGAGTGGATGAATGAAATGTACTCAAGGGTCAATTGTTGGGAGACATGACATATTATTCCCTTCTTTTTTTTTTACGTTCACCTCTATGTACCACGTAGTCACGTCCAAAACCATTCATCCATATATACAAAGTCAAACTAGTACTCCCAAACGTTAGATTAAACTTGCATTATACACATATATAAAACACACATGTTGGTTTCTAAAGCTATTTAATTTGTAATGGTTAGCCTATAGTTTTACCTTCCTATAATTTTTTTCTTCAATTTCAACTTTAACGTCATATCATCATCTATGACTTTCATATTTTATCTCATTCATACCTTAATATCTCCTTTTACTATTTTTAATAACACAAAAATATGAAGTAAGAGAGAGGGGAAAAAGAAGAGAGAGAGATAGAGAGAAGAGGAATTGAGATTACTATGTTGGCCACAACAAGAGGTGATAATTTCTGACACAATCTGAATTACGACAAGCACATGACATGAGAAAAAACATGTTTTGGGTCAGTATATATCACCCGTTTTCTTAAATAGGTCAATCCGAACCTGACCTGTAAATAAGTGGGTCAACTGGTTAACCCGTTTAGTGGTTTGTAAAATGTAAGTATATATATCATGGAGATAAAAAATGTTAATATTTAAACTTTTTTTTAAACTTTTATCTCTATATATAAACTTCTAAATGTCATTTAATTTTCTCTTTCATCAATTTTTACTTTAAAGAATTTTATTTTATAAGTTCTAAATAGTTATTCTCAATATTTTTTATTTGTTTCTTTTTATATCGAGTTAAATATATAACCCTAAGTTTATTAAATATTAATTAGAAATGAGAAAAAGAAACAAGAAAATGACACAAATTATAGAAAAAAGTTTTCATTTGAGTGTATTAATTAATTGTTTATATCGTTATCAAGTCATTACATATTATTCAATTTTATAAGTAAATATAAACAGGTTGACCTGAAACACGACACGAATAGTGGGTCGACACGACATGACACGACATGCACGAATAATTATATGGGTTGGGTTAGGGTTGAAGAAATGGACCTCCTAACCTGACCCGATTGACACCCCTAGCCATACAGCGCTGGGCTCAGTAGCGGATTCAGGATTCTATTTTAGGGGTAAGATTTAGCAGAAAAATCGTTTCAGGAGTAACGAAATACACAATTTTTTTCTTCCACTAGACGGTATCAAGTTTTTCCACTACGCGGTGAAAGTTGTGGGGTAGTGGGCGCTATCCTTGCTCCTATGCTAGGTCCGCCACTGGCTGGGCTTCAAAAGTGCGACCCTATATATAAGGGTGTTCTGGTGTAGCGCACAAGGCCCCAATTGCCACCTTATCAACACCGCACACCGTAGCTCAACCATTACGATCGGCCTAAAGAATGAAAAATACGCGTGATGCAATAATTGATTTTAATTAAGTTGATAGTATATGTGTTTAATTGCTTATTTTTTTAACACGATTATAGAAGTTAATCACCCAGCTTCTTCGATCATGCATTGACAACTTACACGTACAACTATAGTGCTAGGTGCGTGTTAAATTCCGCTTGTTTAACTTAAGAAAAAAAAAATTATTTAAAAATACTCAAGCTCGTCTCATTTATAGTTTTATTTTCAAAACTCGAGTTTGTCTTATTAATTTTTCAAACTTGAGTCTGGCTCGCTATTATTATTTCTTTATATGTGTTGATATATAATTATGATTTTTATACATAATATAAATTATATCACTACTAAAAAATTTCGAACGTAATGACAACTTTATGACGAAAATCTCTCCAATTCTGCGACAAACTTACGTCAACATATCAACATATCGGAAAACCATATGTTTTATCGGAAAGGTTGCGACACAGTTTTGATACATAACGTATTAGATTTAATTAATTAACACACACGTCTGTCGTAAATTTATGAGCCTATTTTAAGTTTTATATACAATAATTTACATCATGATGTATAAGTATATTTTAAAGGGGTAAGTTCACAAAATAATAATCTAAGTTTTTTTTATCTCTTCAACTAAAAGTCAATCAATCTTTCTTTTATCGAAAAAATAATTTTCTCATTTGAGTCGAAAAAACATATGTTTCTATTTATTAAATTAAAATAACTTAGTTACTAGTCTCGGAAATTGAATAATAATCCTATTTTATACTTTAATCTTAAAAATAAGACTAAAGATTATTATAATTGAAAAACCTATGTCACCAATCATTCATACAATCATTTTAAATTAAAATAATAATGGTAATCTATTAATCGGGAAATTATTTATTATTAGAACAAGAAATAAAACTTGAGTGACTTTAAATAAACAAAAAATTAAGTAACTTTAGTGTATAAGACTACTTCTAACGCAGAGAGAATTCTTCTCATGAATGCTTAGGTGGCACCACACTTCCGGCGTGCAGCATATTGATGCCTAACGTCCTTCACCAATTCTTTCGGTAATGTTTGTAGGAACGTGCAGCATCCTTCAAATTTTTTTCTCCTTTTACACGTTTAATATTTTAGCGTTGGTTTTAAAAACTATTTCTGAGAAACATTTGAAATAATGAGTAAAAAACTAGCATGACATGCTAACTAAGACCGTACATTTGTGAGAACGGTCGACTAACATATAATAAACTTGTTACTATATTTTGTAGTAAAATCTAACCATTATATTTGTGACACAGGTGATGTAGCTAGCAAAGCAGCAATGATGAGACAAGCTAGAGTCGAGAGGGATAATAATAATAATGAGAGAAAAAGGTAAGTAAAGTAATATATTATGACATAATGGACCCATATATCTTCGAGACCGTCCTATTTCCACGACCAAATGTACTAGACAACACACCCTTTTTGACATCTAAAGTGTAGACCACAATATATACTTACTGTTCCATTATCCATTTTTCCCTTTCAATCTTTTGCTCACTCATAAGTGCAACAATAAATTAATGTCCGCCACATTGCACGGTCTGGTCTCAACAATGTCCCAAGATCGAATTGACCACCATAGATCAATGAACATGCATGCATGTTCTAATTTACTCATTTTTATATTTTCATCATGTAGATAAAAAAATTATATATACATATATATATGAGTTGATAATGTAAATTATTGTTTATAAACAACTTCATCTTAATAATCCTAATTAATCCTAATAAAGCAATAAAATTTATGTCACATGTCTCATTTATAAAGGGTCTACATCATCACCGCCACATGTCAAACTCATATTAAATTACCAATTTAGTAAATCATCAATTAAGATTAATTACCAATTTCGTCAAAGTAAAATATCTAATTTTAAAATTTTGATAAATTAATGTAGAATTGATTAATTTACTCAATAATTTTACTCTTTTTTATTTTGATAAATTAATGTAGAATTGATTAATTTACTCAATAATTTTACTTTTTTTGTGAAAAGTAATCAACAACTTATCAAACATAATAAATTTCTTAAATGTATTAAATTATTATTTAATATTTTGTAAAAATTTTATATCAATAATAATTTTCAAATTTCTTGATCATTATATATTTCTTTGTATTTATCAAAGGTTATAAAACTGGCAACTTGAACATTGCACATTTTACATATTCCAAAACAAAACCAAAGACCTGTTAAAAAAAAGAAAAAGAAAAAAAAAGACAATAGTTATAAGGGCATGTGGTATGGTTGGTGTTGAACATGGTGTTGAAACTGCCACGTAGGCGATGACTGGACAACACCATCTTTCAACACCATGTGTGGTATACATGGTGTGGTGTTGAAAGATTAATTTAATATTTTTTTTTACTTTTTTTTTTAAATTAAAAATACTTAAACATTTTAATTAAAAATAAAACATTACAAATACTAGAAATTACAAATACCTAAAATTTTAAAAATAAACTACTCCGAAGATAATATTTTCCTAATCTTCTCCTTCTCCATCTCAAAAAATCGTCGATCCTCCTCGTTCATTTTCGACGTGTCCACGCTCAACATACGCATTTGTTCAATGCGTATTTTTTCCTTCTTCAAGTCCCTTTTTTCCTTTTGAATTTGAATCTTGTCCTCCCTCAACTTTGTGCGTTTCATTTGCTCTTGGTTGAACAAATTAAGTTGCTCCAAGAAAGCGTCGTCTTCTTTTTTTTCTTTCTCTTGACGCATTGCTTTTTTCTTCCCCACCGGCCTTGCCAACATCTCGGGCGCCTCCTCCTCGTCCTCCAAGTTAACCGTGTCGTTAAGGTCAACATTACACCGTCCCGTTGAAGCCGATCCCATAGGACTATCCATATCGGTGGATGACCTTTTCTTGCCGCTCGAAGTCTTAAGATCGATAATCTCATTAAAGTTTGCAGATTTGCTCATAATTTCATAATGTTGCATGAGAGGCGGCGAGTTTTGATCGTCACGATAACGATCGATGGCTAAGTTCAAAAGGTCGACATCGCTTGACCCACTTGGACGACATTATATAACTTTAAAAACTTACAAAAAAAAAAAAAAAAAGAATTAGATCGACATTATATAACTTTAAAAACTTACAAAAAAAAAATTATACCATATATTGGATCTTCCGACGTATCAACATACGCTCGAACTAAATCCAACTCTTCCGCCGTGTCCCATTTCTTCCTCGTTTGCGGTTCAAGCGTCCCAACAACTTTTTCTTTGCCCCTACGTCGAGTTTTCTTGGAGGGTTCGGGGGCTTGTGTCTCCGGTATGATTTCGAAGTCGTCATCTTCTTCATCGGGTGTTTGTGTTTGCGATTGCGAAAACATTTGTGGTTGATGTTGTGATGGTGGTAATTGAGTTGTTGGTATTTGACCCCATGCCGCGTAGTTTTGGTACGAGGGGTTCGGGTTGTAGCCTTGTGGTTGAAATTGCCCGTGACCCACGAATAACGGGTTAGGTTGTCCCGCAAATATTGGCATATTCCACGGGTTTTGGTTTGGATTTTGGTTGGTATTTTGGTTGGGATTTTGGTTGGGATTCATTTTGATTAAAGAATAGAGGAAGAAGAAGAATAGAAAGGTGTAAAAAAATGAGAAGAAAAAATGGGTTTAAATAGAATAAATTCGTTTTTTTTTTTTTAAAAAAAAAAAATACCCAACGGCCTTTTTTTTGACCGTTGGTAACGGTCATTTCGCTCAAAACCCTCAAAAAACGCCGTTGAGAAGACAACGGCCAGCAAGCACGCCAAGCCAAAACGCCGGTGGGGGGCGGTGTTCCACGGCGTTTTGGCGTTGAACGCCCCCACCACGCGCCCATACCGCATGCCCTAAACACAGAAACAATTTTAGGAAAGCAAATATCTCCATGGAATATAATAAGATACGGTGGAATATATAGAGAAAGAGATGTTTTAAAGTACGTAGTGTGTATGCAAGTCTCGGACTTCTCTATTTAAATTGGTTTATGTATTGAATGAACCTTTATAGTTCATTTATATGGAAAGGATCAAATTGAAATCATCTCTGCAGGTATAAATCAATAAATCAAATCAAAGCAAATTCTGGTCACTCATTTATTTTAATTAGTGGATGACTTTACATGTTGATTTTTGAAGGTAGTAAGATTAAAATAAATGAGTGATCAAAATCTGGTTTATTAGTTTATGAGATGAGATTTGATTTTATCTCTCCTTTATGTATAGAGAGGTAGATTTAAAAGGGGACACTAAAAAACAGAAACAGTGGGCAACCGGCTCAAACGAACATCGATTAAATTCATTATAGCGGCATTGGAAACGTCTCGTCAAATCATTATTGGGTTTAGCTTTTGGGGTTTATAACTTTTAGGATTTTGAGTTTTTACCCTTTATGATTTAGAATTTAGGGTTTGACTTTTAGGGTATAGGTTTTACTATTTAGCGTTTTCTTTTATGGTTTAGCTTTAAATTTTAGCTTAGGGTTTAGATTTAGGATAATTAGATTTAGTTTTAAAAAACCCAGTAATGATTTCAAATAACGCTTCCACTACCATTGAAACGAGCTTAATTGAAATTCGTTTGAGTCAATTCTCCAGGTAATATTTTTGGAACGGTGGTTGGTATTTTTTGAAGTACTGTAGTGTATTAGGATGTTTTTTAAATGTCTATAACATCTCCAATTCGTATGACTGTACTTTTAGGGAAAAAATGCACAATAAAATTGAACATTTTTATCCGCTTTAATTTGAGTATAGTATGACTATATAAATATTATAGAAAACATTTTAAAAAAATCTGCTATGCAAAAGGTTCAGTATTACGAAATGTAGCGTGTTGCGTAATTACTATAAGATAATCATGTATATTTTGCATAAATGTTGCAGAATATTTAATTTACGCCATTGCCCGAGTACCACGTGTTGCGTTCTATGGTTTCTTACGTTTCTCACATTCTAAACCCTAAACATTTTACAACTGAAAAATCCAATTTAATGGTATATTATATTCATATAACAATATACAAGTTGTAATTCAAATATAAGTCAATATAATACTCCTGTTGCCTATTGTACAAGCATACCTATGCATTGGTTTTTTTTCATCAGTGAAGCGCAGTGTACAAGTACTCATTGCATGTTTATTAAACTTCCAGGCTGCAAAGAAAGTCGTTGATGAGATCAACGGTGGTTGGCCGTTCCCACATGCCCACATGCTCCGCCCATTCTTCGTCGTCCTTGCTTCACTGTGCCACAGGTTACTGTTAACCTTTTCACTGTGCCTACCATCTCCTCTCACAATTCCCATCAGTCTTTTGTGTTTTGATCATAAAAGGAGATGGACAACGAACGGAGCAGTTGGGCAACTCATTTCCTATCATCGTCTCCATACCTCCGGACGACAGCGGCCCTTCTGCACTACCTCTTCAATAATCGATTGTTCACGAGTATGTGTTCGTTTCTAGGTTTATTTTTCCAAATGCAATCTATTAAGATTTCTGGTCATCTTTGCTTTTCTAGGGTTCTTTGCTGTTCAGATTCATTACGATTTGGGTTTCGATTTATCTCTGTACAGAAGTTTGTCTTCACCCTCAAAATCCAACCCTAATTAATTAATGGCAGCGCCTTCAAACCCAAAGAAAAGGATTTACGAGCTCCGTTGCGTCTTCTTCTTCGAGTGCAACAGAAACAGGTATCACCAAGTCCTCTCTGATCCGATTCAATCTTCCACAGTAGATTTACTCATCTGATATGAGCACCGCCTGCCCCTAAAGGTATGCTTAATTCATAAAGCTTGCTTTCCTTAGGTTTAGGTTTAATTGTAACCATGGATGTATCTGCACCTTAAATTTTAGATTTTGACAAAGTAATTAAATTAAAGGTTGCGATGGAAAGCGGAAAACGGATAGAGATGATGTACATGTCGACGAAGACGACGAAGAGAGAACTAGAATCGGTGAAACCAAATTCGTCATCTTAGAAGAAACGGTGAACTAATCGATGCATCCGCAGATCAAAGGTAATATTCGTCCATAACGATTTTTTTTGTTACTGATGATATGTGATTATTGTAACCATATTATTATGTTTGAAACTTATCTGTTATAGATTTACTTTTATGAAGCTTCAAATGTTTGCGTCTTAAAATGGGTCACGCATTATTTGTATCGTTGCTAATGCTTCTTTTGAGTTTCTTATGATATGTGGTGATGGTGAGAGTAAATTTATACAAGATATATATTATCACATAACTTTTGTTCACTCATATAAATTTATAGTTGTATTTCCTCTCCTATAAGTTTATATTTGGATGTTCAAATTGTTTAAACTGGGTTTGAATGTTAAATCTGGATAGGTTTGTAAGCTATCTCTTATAGATTTATTTTTATAAATATTTTCATTGATCTTTTGTTTTTGCCTTTTTTGTGCCTGCAGGTTTGTTTGGTTTCTCTTGGAAGTGGTTTCTTGCTTTAAAGGTCTGTATTTTAATTGTGTTTTAGGTTTTCTTTTTGCTATGTGCTAGCTTGAAACTTAGATTCCGTTGGTCACATGTCGTAACGAGTAAGATTGCAGATTGTAGGGTAACAGGTTATTGTGTTTATTTCAACTTAAATACTATAACTGGTCAAATTACAGGTTGTATGTTATTTTTGCTGGTAAAAGGTTAAATCGGTAACGGTTAACAAGTCATATCGCAAGTCGTTCTTCCTCTGGTACGTCTGTCTTTTTGTTGGTAAGTCTTTATTATTTGCTTCATATTTAGCTTCTTCAACAAGTTCTTAATATTATTTTAGATGGTTATTGATTTGTTATTGTTTTAATAATCTATGTGATAATTTAGCTTGGATTTTTACATAGCTATTAAAAGTATAATTATTAGCTGCTGTTTTTTCTTTATGTTAAAAAATAATGATTATGTGCAACGTATACTTATAGGTTTATATTGATCTGTTTGGGTTAAAGTTAACATTTTTAAGTTATGTAGAATCAACTTTGGTGTGATTATGTGAATGTCTGATTATATGGACTTGACTATGCAGAGGTTGTCTTAATGCTAAAATGAGCCCTTGAAATCAAATTCTATCTGCACTGTTGGAATAAGGCAAGCCATTTAAAGGTTTAATAAACAATAGAATATTAGCACACTTCATCTTCTTATCAGGTATATATTTTAGTATGCTTTGGGGATCCAAAAAATTGTATGCTTTTGTGTAGCACACACCCTTAAACATGGCCATGAACTGTGTGATTTGTATATTCACAAGCACATGTATATGACATTGAGAATCTAGATTAGGGTGATCATTAGAAAGGGGTACTACTTGAGAATACAAAGAAAACACATAAGGCGTGAAACTCAAATTGTATTATGTAATTGTTGATGCATTAATTGCAGATCGATATATCTTAACATCCTAATCTTAAATTCCATGGATATCATTGAATATTTAATTAGATCAAATGGGTCATATGTTTTTGTGCTTGAGTTTTGATGTATTTTTTTATGTTGTCCTAAACTTGAATTTATATGAAGATGATTAATTTGTATTCAATATTTTAGTTTAGTGCCCTGTTAGTAGCAATCTATTTGGTGGTTTGTGATCTTGATAGTAATTGAACATTTGTATTCTCCTTTGCTTACTTAAAAAACTAATATTTTTAATAGTTTTTAAGTTAAGTGTTGTATGGTGTTGTATGGTGTTGTATAGTGCCCTGTTGTATGGTGTTGTATACTTTACCAATATTAAGTTAAGTGATATGTGAGTTCTTTTGTTTAGTGACAAATGGAAGTGTAGATACGTAAGGTTTCTTTGAAATTTATTTGTGGTATACTGAAATTAGAAGGTAGCATCTATAAAGCCGATACGCAACAAGCAAACTGGTCAATCAGAGCGTTATGGCTTCATTGAGTTCCTTACTTATTAAGAGCTACAATGGGACTGTGATGCCAAACACGGGTCAAGTTGTGTTCATCTGTATCTCGATTCTAATTCTTTGTATTCTTATAATTTTTTCAGATAAATTTTATTACTCGCTTCATATAACCCTTCACCCCCGACAACACTTCGAGGATTTCAAAAGATAGAATCAAACAACATCGGGCGCAACGCGCCTATCGCAACATCTTGTTAAAAACAATTTGTACATTAACGTGCCCCTATATATATTTATATATAGATATAGATGTAGGCTCATGTAAAAGAGGGGAGATCATGAGAAAACTTCTTAGTGGGAGAAACTAAAAAAAACCCCTATTTTTCTTTGTTAAAAGAATGTACGGATGATCAAAAGAGAAGCAAGTGATAGATGCCAGAACTCTCTCATCTATACTTCACGGAGTTTTGCGAAATCCATATCTCAGAATTCTGTCATATAATTAAAGTTACCTTGATCAACAACAATTAATTACTGTTGTTATAAAACAAGGCGTATTTTATCTTTATTATCTTTTCTAAATAATAAGAAACAATTTGAAAGAACCAAGTGAGAACAATCTACTATAACTATATCATCCCCCCCTCCCCCCCCCCCCCCCCCCCCCGTGAAAATAACCTAGTTTCCTTATTATTTTGAAGTGAAGCGATGGATCGAAGAGAGGAAACAAGCATAACTGGGAACCATCTACATAATTCTCCTTCTAATTTATAAAATTTATTCATATATATATATATTTATATTAGTTTCACCATAAAATTAAGTTTTTTTATTAATTTTAGTTGTATTTAAAAAATAAATTGTGTAATATATTTTCTAATACTACATATATACAACACCAATAAGAGAGAGGTTATTGTAAGAAGTTTGGTTTAAATAAGAAGGATTATTAAATTTTCAATTAAATGAAGATCTATGGACCAAAGTTTTCATGTGTAGAACTAAAGAGAAAAACTAAAGAAAACAATATATAGAAGGACATTTTTGGCTTTTTATCAAATTTCTCTCATTTTTTAAACCTTCATAACTGTTAGATACGACATTATTTTTTAAAAAAATTAGATCATAAAAACAAACGTTTTTTATCTTTAAAATGTGTATAATGTTGTTATATATAAATTTTTTTTTTACTTTTTCGATTGTATAAAAATGTTCATACCATTGTGTCATTGTGTAAAAATGTTCAGACTATTGTGTCAAAATGTTCAGATCATTGTGTCATATTGTGTCAAAAATGTTTAGATAATTGTGTCAAAATGTTCAGATCATTGTGTCATATGGTGTCAAAAATTAAAAGAGTAATTTTTTTAATTTTATATATAACAACACTATTTATAATTTTAACACAATTATCTGAACATTTTGACACCATAACACAATAATCTAAACATTGTGTCAAAAATCGAAAGTGTAATTTTTTTAACGTGCTTAACAGACTTGTATATAATGTGTCATAAATAGAATGGTTTTATTATAAAATCTCATCTTTATTTTTATTAAGTTAATTATAATAAATTATCCTGCTTACACGGTTGACCATTATGAGTTTGGAGTAGTTAGTGGTGAAGCAGATGTTCCCTCCAATTGGGACCTACCCTCTCGACATGAAACGATGGGCTAAAAGTTTCCTCTTCCCATCAACAATCACTTTGACATTATAATCTTATGTTTAGTCACTTGATTAGGGGACACTAAACATCTTTAACCGAATAAATAATTCATAATCTACCTAAAACCAATGATGTTTAGATCTTGTTTCTTGTAGTTAATCCATGTTCATATATGTGGAACACATGAACAAACAAAGTGAGTTACACGTAAAGAGAAATTGAATGCAGATTAATTAAAAGATTATATGTATAACAACATTAATTTTAAGGTACGAGTAATATGACTCCGCGTGTTGCGGCGGGGTTGATTAGTTAATATGACATGTGCGTTGTGGTGGGTACATTTTTGTAATTTTGTGTGTATTCTATTAACGACTTTATTCAATATTGAGTTTGAGACCTGTCAAATATGATGTAAAGCGGTAGAGCTACGATATCTAACCGAAGATGCAGACCAAATACATAGATACACCACTCCGGCTAAGAAATCGTGTCTAAGATCACCAAATTTGCCAAAAATGGTGTAGCAAAGAGATAAATCAACTTAAAAATAAAATGAGTAGCAAATAATGAAAAATAAAGTACCATAGGAACAGGTTGGTGACCCAAAATACAACAAAAAGAGTCACTTAAGATCGACATTATACTACGGGCAAATTACGAAATTTTAACTTACAATATTAACATTTGACTACCAACAACATAAAACGAAGCTAGGTTAAACTTACAATATTAACATTTGACTAACAACATAAGACGAAGCTAGGTGGCAAAAAGACACCACATATCAGCCTCAGTTAGCCTTCCCAGAGCTTCATTATACTGTGTTTTCCCTACTTTCAAGTGCCACTTGCTGCAATAGATTGGATTCTTTCATGCGCTACATTAGCTTTCCTATAGAAGATCATGACACTTCTTTTACTGAGCTGTAAATTGTGTGCCACAGGTGCATTGTTTATGTTGCATCATTCTTTCTTGTCTTTTGTTTTTTTTTTTGGATATGATTGGGGCTGCATCTGTAAGTATATTTAGGTTGTTAAATTCTCTTTATATGTAATAGTATAAACACGTGTCTATGTCAAAAAAAAAAGTTACAATCTTGTCTCATGCTTAAGTAATTTTATGCTGATAAGAAAAGAAAGAATATCAAGTTCGCACAAATCTTCTTCCATGAAGCAGGGTAACCTATGGGTGCTTAAACCTTTGAACGGAGGTGCTCTAATCTTGTAAGGCTTCAAATTCATCCACGGATTATGGAGAAAGTGTTTCAAAGGATTGACAAAAAGATATATTTTTGCAGGTGCAGTTTCTTGGTACTTTTAACTGTGATAGAAAAGTGGTAATCATTAGTTCATTGTAAATGAAGCTTTATGTTGTTCACGACTAACAAACTTGCACACTGATTTTACGAAAACATGATGGTCTCTCCTGAAACTTAAAATGCAGATTGACCAAATTTTATTGAATCTGATAGTATCAATTTCACTAATATTGAATTTCATGTTGGTATTAAAGTTTTTGTTTGGAGGTTACCTGTAGTGGAATTCTGTTTACATGGGCAGTGATCCCTAAGTCATTGTCTATAGTCTCTTTTTTTTCCAAATCTGCCAATTGAAAGGAAGGGGTTTGTGAGAATAGATCCTTTCTATTACAAAATAAAGGCTATGAAATAACTGTTTTTAACTGTTGTCATATGCAACATCACAAAAAAAGTTAGCTCATACCAATACATCAACGCCATTTAAGATTACCAAAAGGGAGATGGAATATGAATGTAAAATGAAGATTCACATTCTTTGGTATTCCACCCAGTGCAGGATCGTGAAAAACAGAAGTCATATACCAGTCCCTAACCCACATAATGCCACTACCATACATCACCTGAAAATAGACATTTACACACATCAATAAAAAGAAACCTATGTAGTTGCACATACCTTTTTGATGTCATGTTCTCATATCTTAGATCAAAGCCACCTCAATAATATTTTCATGTTCTTGAACAGGAGCCTGAATCTGATATCATATAACTTAAACATAAAAAAATATAGAGATTCAAAATCACAGACAAAACCAAAACATAGAACATATTAAAATCGCATGTTTCTTTTTCAACTTTAATTTGTCTTTACTTGACAAAAAAATAGAGAATAAAAGTATAGGCTCAGATCATCATAGAGGTTTGTAAGAAAAACTTAATTAATAGTTCTATGGCTGCAAAACTTATTGCCACGCCAAAATAAACCAAAATTTACTTTAAACCTCTACTCGGAATAATCTTCACAGCCTTATAATCAAACCATTATAGCAACATCAAGGCAATCAGAAAACTGCAGCAGCCTCAAAGCAACTGAATTGAACCATCGAAAGAGCAGGTAATCCAACCAATCAATATAATGTTGTATACACATCAAAACCAAGTTAATGATTTGATATGCACAAAGAAAGCTGTCAAATCAGCTATATCATCAACCAATCTAAACAATACACGTGGAGGGAATAGTGCCTTTTTAGTGTACACCTAAGCTTTGAGAATTGATATATAAGGTAATATAAATAACTTGCTACGCTCAGATCAACATAGAGGTTCATAAGAGATGTTTATGGTTCTTTGGCTGCAAAACTTATTGCCACGCCAAAATAAACCAAAGATCATCTTCAACCCGCAAGTTTTTAGAGAGCTACAGAATTGATATATTATAATATAGTAATGAAAACAAATAAGGCTCAGACCATCGATATTTATCTTTGGAACATCATCATAGCCCTTAAGATGACTCATAGCAACGTCAAATAGCCACAACTTACTGTCCTTAAAGGCTAATCAATGTTTTCCTTGAAGCCTGAGTAGTACAGTTCATGTATACTTGTCATATTCCTCATTCGATATAAATGAAAACAAATAAGGCTCAGACCATCGATATTTATCTCTGGAACATCATCATAGCCCTTAAGACTTAAGAAATTTAACACAATTTTTTAGAATAATTTGAAAGATTATACACACACAAATAGATATGAAAAATAATGCCCTCACATTTCATTGAACACATAATGCACATCATGAGGCACACGAAAACACATATAAACAAATAGACAGCAAAAGAAGATAGCAGCAACTATGAAACGACGCCTTTGAAGCTGTAAATATAAAGAAATGACACTAAGATACCAAACCAACAGATACACATACATAAGAAATAAGTTGTGTGCAAATTTGTATCCTAAGAGAAAAGGAAAAGACCCTTTTGACTTTCAAACAATAATCTCAAACCCATATAAGCAAATGTACCATTCTAAGACACTGAGAGTCAGAAGTATGATGTTTAAAACCAAACCAAACGACTCTTAACCCAAAGGTTGAAGAACTGATTACAAAACTGGGGCAGAGTTTTGATGTCCTCATTGTTTAGAAAATTGATCATTCATTTTAAAAACCACAGTGACCTTTAATTTCAACAAAAGTGTGTATTTAGACCACACAAATAAACAACTCAATATGGTAAAAATTTAATATCCATCATATTTAAAATCCCATCTGTGATATCTATTTACCATTTCCCACATCTAATATATTTTGGATCTCTAATAAAATCCAATAAACAAACCAAAGTTCAAACCACAGCAATAGCAAATAAAAAAGAAATACCTAATAATCGTACCTGCAACTAAGAATCCAAATTTACAAACCTGCAAAAAGAGAATTAAACAACACTAAGAACAAACAAAGGTCACAAAAGCAAAGATTACTCTGCAAATAACAAACGTTCACAGATAAACAATAAAAGTATAGAAACAAATAACAATCAACAATTCCATAACAACATGCAGGGACGAAAATAAACAAATTCATTTACCAACTGAGAAATAAATGACAAATAAAATAAAATTAATCCAAACAAATGAGAAATAAAAAACAAAATTGAAAAATCCACTAAAACATTCAATTGAAGGAAGAATGAAGCAAAAGGGTATATCTGACCAACAAAAGCAAATCAATTACATTCGTAAAATCCCAAACTTGAAACAACCAACAGAGAGGAAAAATCAAGGGGAAAGAAAATCTATACCTTAGAAAGAGATGTAAATGTAGCTCATCACTGCCGGTGTCTCAGGAACTCGAATCCGAAAAAACCATCACCATCTCCATCTCTGAAACCCTAAAATCCAGCCTCCGCCGCCAGATAACCGCAAAAAACCCAGTCGATTGACGCCGTCAACCACTATGACGCCATGATCTCATCGGCGGCCACCATCAATGGGTCACTGCTCAGATCCGGAGAGCAAAGATAGTTCTTCGCGTCGATCCGGAGAGCAAAGAAAGATTATCGCGTACAGAGTTGCACGCCAAACCCTAGATCGATGATGGCGAACACGAAAGGCGGTGTCTGCCGTCATGGTAACCGCCCGGAGAATCCAACCGGGTGATGGTTCAAAGGCGGAGAAGCGGTGGTGAAGAGCAAGTGTGTGAAATGTGTGTGCGTAAAGAGTAAGAAAGTGTTAAATACACCCGTCCACCGCCCTCCACATCCAATAAGAGAAAAGCAGCTAAAGGAAACATGAAAAAGCTCTAAAATAAAAACAAAAAAATAGAAGAAAAACCGACACAGCCAGGTATAGAACCTGCATCAACATAACACAAACCCCACACACAAACCACTACAGCAAACTAACATACTGAAATGCTAACGACAAAAATAACATAAAACATATAAATACAGCGCTGAAAGAAAAAAAATATAAAAAAAGAAAGCTGCCTAATCAGCTATATCATCAACCAATCTAAACAATACACGTGAAGGGAATAGTGCCTTTTTAGTGTACACATAAGCTTTGAGAATTGATATATAAGGTAATTATATACTACTAGTTTTCAAGACACGTATGTTTATACATGCTTATAGAGGTTGAATTATGAAAAACAATTTATAATAAGACTATGTGTAGTGATAAGGCGTGTAATGGGAAAAACAGTTACACATAAGATGTCACGTAGGCAGCGCGGTGATAGTGGTAAATATGTGTGGTAGGTTATCGGTTGTGTGAATGTAAGGTTTTATTTAAAAATGGAAGATGATGTGTAATTAATTAATTAATTATTTAATTAATTAAGAGGTAAAGAAAAAAAATTAAAAAAATAAATAAATCAAATTGCAAATTATAGTGTTATTGGGGTTATGGAGGAGCCCATCACCCCCATAACACCTAGCTAGGGACATTGTTCCTAGTCTTTTTAACCATCACATTCTCTTATCACGCCCCACTACACACAAAGAGAAACATCAAAAGGACACATTAATTTGACAAGCCAAAAAACTAAAATAGCCTTTAACTTTCTAAAAAAACACATGTAGACAAGCTTTCTTACTCTACCACATAGGCAAGCCTTAAGCCGAACATTTACTTTACGAATTAAAAAGGCAACAATAGGTAAACTCTCAGTCACTAAACAAGTAGGCAAGCCGTGAGCCACCCGCTTACATTGGGATCGAATTGAAAAGGCAAAAGTAAACAAGCGTTGACTTCCATACCGACTATCTTAATACATTAGTAAGGATGTGCGTTATGGGCAAGTGGAGGTCACGCCTTCACCCCTTCACGCGAAGTGAAGGCGTGAAACACCACCCACCTCCACCCCTTCACACCAAAATCCCATTTATGCGTAGCATTCTTCACACATGTTTCTCAATTCGTATTTTTCATTTAACCTCTTAATATCTACATACTATCCCCTGATTTTACATATTACACTGTGATATTTACATACTATCCCTTGAAGTGATAGAGTGGATTATAACGGTGGTTGAGTGGAGTGGAGTAAAAGAAAAAGGAAACTGATGTAGTTGCTAATGTGACACGAAGTATATAAGTGGTAGAGGGAACCATAAATATGCAGATCCATGCATGCATGTAGTTATATACCGGTTTCTTGTTTTATTACATTAGTCTAGCTCTGGAACTACTTTGATCCTCAATGTGAAAAAACTTTTTTTTTTTGTAGTTCTACCGTTAAAAAATTACTGTTATTTAGAAAAAAACACGTCTCTTAATAAAACCTTTTTAGCTAAATGTAATAAAACTAGTAAATATGATACAATGTGACAACTAAGCACGCACATAAAAACGTATGAAGTTATGACAACAGTTTGGCATTAAGACACAGGTCGTGATCGATATTAATCTTAAATAAATATATATAAAAAACCACCAAGGTAAAAGTAAGCAAGTCATAATGGTAGTTTTGGAATCTAAAAAGTCGTTATACTGTCGTCATGGACAAAAGGTAAACGTTAACAATAACTAACACGGTTTAGTTTTGAGTAAAAAAATAAGCATGTCATAAGTTTATAAATATCACTATATCTATAAAAGTTACAGCTACAAGATAAGTAATACTATGTTATTTTTATAATACCACTGTTATACATTATATTGTTTTTGAACTTTTTAAAAAAATTATATATAAAAAAACATAGCCATATTATAGACGTATTAATGATTAAAAAAAGATACTTGATTTTATGATTTAATTTTTCAAAAAAGTTTATAAGCAATACTTTAAAAGGATTATACCTTTTTTTTAACGGTAAATTTGAATAATTGACAGGTCATCGGACTACTTGGTCATCTTCATTCTCCATAAAAGGAAACTCACCATAAATGAGAAAACCCATGGCCCAACCTGGACCTCCCACTTTTGTTTTTTTAATCACAAGTGGAGCTCTGAATTGACCTCCCATTTTTAATGTCTTTGGATATGTCACATCAACCACTTGGAATAAGAATTATTGGTACTACTCCGGGTTCCACCTACTAGGTGATATAGTTAAATGGTAATCATTCGAAGACTTCTACTTTTTTTTTTGGAACGTCATTCATTCAACAACAGCAAGACATCCCGTAAAATCTATATTTGAAATTTCTTGAAAATATTTTCGATTGTTTGTGCGAATTTTATTTGAAAAGGGAAAACTGCATATATTCTCCTATTTTGAAATAAAATTGCATATTTTCTTCAAAAACACAAATTTTTAATGCATAATATACAATTTCCTTTAAGCATGATTTGAAGATATATGCAATTTTACAACTTTAAAGAAAGAGATATGTAAATGCCCTGTAAAAAGAAAATGCCCTGTAAAAAGGAAATGCCCCTATTTAAAAATAATGGTATTTAAAGTTAAATAAAATAAGTGTGACAAGACCATTCATAAATTAACTATATGATTAGAAACATCATGAGAGAGGGAGAAAAAGAAAAAATGGCCTCTTTAATTACTTTTTTCCTAAAAGGCGAAAGCATAAAACAAACTAACACAATTTAGCTTAGATAAGCATAGTGTTTCATTTGTGCTCGGCGCGTTGCATCATGAGCATAATTTTGT
>JBCNJP010003852.1:0-11103 GCA_039602395.1 Deinandra increscens subsp. villosa | reverse complement strand
AAACCTAATTGCTTGTGAAATCGACCTAACTATAAAGATTTGTGGATGGTTTTTAATATAAAAATCATCTTTTAATAAAAAAAATAGGAAATTTTTCAAGGACCTGTATTCGGACATAACTAAAACGTTATAAATGGATACGTGTGTTATAGTTTTATTAATTTTTTTTATATAAAAAAATAAGAAAAAATCCTATTATGAGGACGGTGTTTTCACAAATAAATAAGTAAATTGTTATCATGGGTTACGTCTTGCTATAATTGGTAAACATTATAAGTACATTGTTATTAGCAGGGGCAGATCTACCTTGGACCCACCGGGTTCATAGGAACCCATCGAATTTTGAATTTTTATTGCAAACATATATAAAATAGTTGACTGAACCCATATATATCATTAGCAGTGAATCCTTTCAAAAAAAAATTTTGATATGACCTGGTGGTTAAATTATTTTTTTGTGAAGTTGAGGTCACGAGTTCGAGTCTAGACAACTTCACTTTTTAGTTTCTTTTTGTCAGCTTGATTATTTGATAGTGTTTATGTATAACTAGGTTGCAGAATAAGCAAAAAAAGTAACTTACTCTGGTGGTTAAGAACACTCTCCACAAAGCCAGAGACTTGGGTTCTAATCTGGTTTACTACACTTATACTCTTTTTTTTATAACTTTGATGGTTAACATTATTAAAACTATTCTCGATTATTTATCTTTAGTCACATATAAAAATTGGAACTGTGACCATAAAGTACTTACACTGGGAAAACATTTCCTTCGTATTAATTTTTAGTCGCACATACATAGTAAAATGATATATGACTATATTATACTTATAGTCACATGTTTTTCCATTTATCATGACCATGATTTATCTTTAGTCACACATCAAAATTGAAATTGTGACCATAAAGTACTTAGACTGCGATAACGTTTCCTTAATATTACTTTTTAGTCACACCCAATAAAATGAAAGATGACCATATTATATTTATGGTCACATGTTTTTCCATTTATCAAAACCATGATTTATCTTTAGTCACATATAAAAATTGGAATTGTGACCATAAAGTACTTATACTGGGAAAACGTTTCCTTAGTATTAATTTTCAGTCACACATAATAAAATGAAAGAAGATCGTATTATACTTACAGTCACATGTTTTTCCATTTATCATGACCATGATTTATCTTTAGTCACACACCAAAATTGAAACTGTGACTATAAAGTACTTAGACTGCGATAACGTTTCCTTAATATTACTTTTTAGTCATACCCAATAAAATGAAAGATGACCATATTATACTTATGGTCACATGTTTTTCCATTTATCATGACCATGATCACATTTAGTCAGACCTAATAAAATGAAAGAAGACTATATTATACTTACAGTCACATATTTTTTCATTTATCATGACCATGATTTATCTTTAGTCACACACCAAAACTGGAACTGTAATCATAAAGTACTTAGACTGTAGTAATGTTTACTTATTATTTTTTGTTTGTCACACCTAATAAAATGAAAGATGACCATATTATACTTATAGTTACATGTTTTTCAATTTATCATGACAATGATTTATCTTTAGTTCACATCAAAATTAGATTTGTGACCATAAAGTACTTAGATTGCGATACCGTTTTCTTAGTATTAATTTTTAGTCACACCCAATAAAATGAAAAATGACCACATTATATTTACAGTCACATGTTTTTCCATTTATCAAGACCATGATTTATCTTTAGTCACATCAAAATTAGAACTATAACCATAAAGTACTTTGACTGCGATAACGTTTCCTTAGTCTTGATTTTTAGCCACACCTAATAAAATGAAAGATGGCCATATTATACTTATAGTCACATGATTTTCCATTTATCATGACCATGATTTATCTTCAGTCACACATCAAAAATGGAAGTGTGACCATAGAGTACTTAGATAGTTAGACTGTGATAACTTTCCCTTAATATTAATTTTTAGTCACACCTAATAATATGAAATATGACCATATTATACTTACAGTCACATGTTCTTCCATTTATCATGACCATTATTTATCTTTAGTCACACATCAAAATTATGAATGTGATCGTAGTCGTTATCTTACGGTCACACAAAAAATTAATGCGACTAATAAACGTTAAATACCGTAACACTAAAAATTAATGTGACAATATATATTAGATTTAGTTACATTGCATTCATGTGACTAAATGTGGTCCTTGATACAGTCACATAAACAATTGCTTCATGTGATCATATGTTTATTTATAGTCTCTCATAATAACTATCACAAAAAATTCGATATATCAATCAAAACCCGTGGCAGATGGTGAAATTTGGTCACATTGTTCGAAACGTGGCTCGTAATTTATGTAATTTAAAAGTGTAACCAGAGTATCTGATCGGACATTCAATGGTCACACAAAACAACTGAAAAAATTTCAAAAATTTATAATTGACAAGTCACACTCTTAATCAAAGGTGTGACATGGCTGTTTTTGAAAAAGTGTGACCATATGTCACTAATGTACTAGTGTCATGGGAAGTATATAATCCCATGATTAGCTCATAATTAGGGAGCCACCAGAGATAGGAAATTTGTGACTAATGAAAGGCAGAGACGTATTTGTGTTTCTCTAACAGTGTACCAGACGATTTTGTGTGATAATCGTGTGCACCATTTCAGGTTCTATCGTAATTTGTTTGTTTATTTTGTTTATTGAATCTTATTTCATCTATTGTTCTTGAATCACATCTCTGATTGGATTCCATTCCGCACAATCAAAGATGCATAGATATCGTGTTGGGACGGTATTCAGGACTGACACCTATATTTTAAAGTTATGCTCAGATAATAATTAAGCTAGTTATATGAAGTCACACAACCTCTATAAATGATAATTACGTAACTTATGTTTACAATTGCGTATGTTATACATCAGCGTATAGAAGTTTTTTTAAGTTCTTTTTTTAATGTATATTAAAACTATACTCAGATTGAAGAGAACAAAATGCTCAATTTTATAGTGTAATTTTCTCAAACTATGTCATACAAAAAAATTATATGGTGTTTAAAAAAGTTACGAGTACTTGAATTTCTATACAATGATAGGCTATTCCAGTTTACCATTTCTCACCCTTTTCACATTTAATAATTTCAAAGTAGGGTAAGGTCAGGGGTGTATTTGATGATGTGTAAAGTAGGCTCAACATAAAATGAAGTAAACTATGTCTCTAAAGCACTTAAACTAAAATTTCAAAATTTATGATCCACCATGGTCTAAACAATATTGCACATTAATTGTAAAAGTTATCTTGTTACTTGATTACGTGTCGGTTAGGTTCAAATTTGTGCACATACAAGTGTTTCATGGGCTAACAAAGTGCAACTATAATCAACATAAGAAAACTTGTTGCTTCCTGTGTTTTATTTTTTTTTAAATTAAACTTGTTTGATTTTCTTTATTTTTCTCAGAAACTTGGACTCTCTCCGCGTGTATGGAAATATCGACCTGAGTTAAGTATTTGAGATTCTGCTATATTTTCTTGGTGTTTCGTATTCTGCTTTATTTTCTTGGTGTTTCGTTCAAACTTTGGATTCTCTTCATTATACTCTGTATAGAACTGAAAATTAAAATTTGAACAACTTTAACTTGTTTTATTTTTCTTTATTTTTGCTAAAACTGAGGTCTTATCTGCGTATTGAAAGATCGACCTTAAGATGGACGTTTTAGCATTCCAACTTGATTTTGTAAAGGAATGCATTTTTAGTTTTTTAACTAAACAAAATCTCCTAAGTCATAGACTTGGCTGATAAAATACTTATATTTGTAGAAAAAGTGGACTCTGTTAACCTCTCGGTGACTTGGTATAAAAACAAGATGTGTTACAGATACCTGGTGGGTGTGTCTTGATCAATGGGTTGAGAACTGTCATGGATTTTGTAAGTGTGGCTATCATTATATTCATAATACACTTAAAATATAATTAATGGAATCTCAGACATATGTTGAAAATAAAAATGCATGGGTTTAAATAGATAACAATACTTACAATCATCATCTTATTCCTTGTATCTTTCTGAAACGAGAATTGTGACTTGTTTCGTGTGAATATGATCTCACGTTGGATCTTTTCTCGCAAAAGACTGAGAATTTTGAAAATGTACAACTATATGTGAGAATTTTGAAAATGTCCAACTATATGTTTCATATTTTTTATCGTGAAATTTTTTAAAAAGATTTTCCTTTTAGTTTTGATCTTCCAGTTTGAACTGATATGATAAAAAAAACTCTTACTTTTGCATATATTTGTATTTTGCATTCATATGTCATCACATACACAAACGAACACGAGTTTTGTTTGTAATATTGAAAAGTTGTAACTAGAAATGTGTAGTATTGTAGTTTGTGAGTGTATAGATCCTTTGCTGCATTTGATGGCCGATCATCATTTGAGCTTGTTACAAGAACAAATGTACCTATACTCCTCAAGCCTGCAAAAAGATACTTCGCTGGGATTGATCTCCTCCTACATCTTCTGAGACAATCATGATATAGAGTGTTGAAATCTATGATGCATTCCTTGCCAAACAACCCCGAATAATTGAAGAGGTGGATCATTATGTTTCTGATGAATCCAATTCAATGGCGGAACAGAATCACGTTGTGAATCTCGGAAAGAGCAATCCAGAGCCGGAGCACACTAAACAACCCCATGCAACAACCTAGGGGGGAGATTATTGGGTTTTATTTTTAGATAAGGTTGTAATTTTGATTGTTAGTTTGCGAAATGTGTTGACCATTTCACAGAATAATGTTCTACGAAATGTGAGTCACTTAAGAGTTGCGAAACGTGTGTAGACATTTCACAACCCATAAGTCTATAAATAGTGTTGTCAACCTCATTTGTGAGGTCGAACGATTGTTGAGCAATCTGAACGATTATGAGTTACAATAAGAGACTTCGTGTTCTAGAGAGAGAGATTGAGTGTGTGTGTGTGTGTGTGTGTGCAAAAGGTGTGTAAACAATCAATGCATGTTCATTATTCAGTTGACGATTATTGAAAATTATTCACCTCTATCTCAAGTCCAAAATCTGTGATTGAATCTGTTCTTCATCGAATTTATCATCATCTTCGTATTCTTCACCATTCTATACGTGAAACTCATGGATCAAACTTTTATGTAGCTTGATCAGCGTGTGATTATGATCCGGATTGAGTTTAAATCCGATTTCAGGACCTACATCCTTGATCAATCTGGATTGCATCTGATTGATCATTCGAGTGAAACATCAAAATATTCAATCTGAATGTGTTTAATATTAAATGGTTATATTTTTTTAGTATTTTTACTACTATATTGCATGATACGTCAACTCTAAAATGCACAGGGTGTTACAACTATTTTCTTTTCTATGAAGGAGATAGGAGATTCGAACTCGAATTGAATCTAAAAGTTTGGGTTACATCAAGTTATGTGTTTGTTAATTAGAACTTTGAATTATCTTTTCTTAGTTTATAAACATTTAGATATAAATGAAGCAACTTTAAGTCCTATTTGTATAAACCAATCTTTTTTTACTTATTTAACCTATAATTGAATGTATAAGTTGTTGATGTAATGAAGTAATTTTGAAGGTGGATATTTTTTTAGCTTTACCCGTCGTATATATTTTAATGGGAATTAAACAAGGGATAAGGGATAAAGGTAGGAAGAGTGTCCTTAAAAATAGGAGCATTTGACTTCGCGACAAAGGGGAAAAGCAAAATAGTAAGAAGGCCAAAATCCCTTAAAAATGGGATCATTGCTCCAACATCTCTACTCTTTTGATATGACTACTCGAAACAGTATTTGGATAATTCAACTGTTTATATGCTCAAATTCTTTTTTCTATTTTGTTTTACTTTTAGTTATAGAAATTCCAACCAAATATAATATAACAATTGCCGTCAAATTATTATACAACAATTACCATTTTCGGTATGAAGAATTCATAATCAATTTAGTTTCTAAGATACATGTATATGCAATTTTCTCTAAAATGGGTCATTTGAGTATGATCCTTTGAGCCTAGACTAAGGTCGTACGATCCTAGAGTATGATCAGACAAACCAAGAACATAGTCGTCCGACCTTAAAGTACAGTCATCCGAACCTAGAGTTTTAAATTTGAATATTAAATATGGTTAAAACTAATTAATTTTGTTTATCTCTTATAACTTTAAAAATATAATGTTTTATAAAATTCCGATTATACCGTTGCGACACTCTAACATAATTTTTTTTCAATACCGAGTTGTGTGAATTCATACCGAACGTTTCGATACAAATTCGGGTGTCGTTCTCGATGGATGAAATGGGTTTTTTTAAATAAATGGGTAACAAATAAAAGAAAACCCATCGTTTAAACGTGTCTCTAGAGTCTCGGGGGTTTTTTTACGAATAGAAACAGGTATAAACATTGAGTGTATATCATCCTAGATACTTTAAAATAAATACTTGTATTCTCAAAACAGATTAATTGAAGAATGAGAGAAAAAAAAAGATAGTAATAAATATATACCTTTAATATTTATTTGATTGGGAAGTATTTTAAATCACCAACGTCCTTTATCGGTTCTTTGATATATATCCTATGGGGAATTAAGTACCTAGTTCAACTAGATAGGCACGTTCAATTTCTAACTAACCCTGATAATAGTTAATTATAGCTAGTTAGGTAACTAAACATATAAATAAATAGGTGAAAGTTTAAATACAAAGAATTTTTTCCGTACGAAGCGTGTGAAGGAAGGGGAGGTCGACACGTGAAATCTTTTAAGTTTTACGCGGATGAGCTTTTCCGTCATTTTACATGTTTAGAAGATATTCCTGCGTGATTTCAAGCGCACTAATAATCCGGATTCAGTTATCTTCCTCATATATTTTACGTAGAATATCCTTTGCGATATATATTAATTCATTAAGAGATTTAGATCTCGTAAACGACATTCAAAATTTGTGATAGTTTTATCTTGCGTTTTCTGAGAGATCATGGAACTTGAATATGAACAACGTCCGTTTGGTATGATTTGTATTTCGTTTCTTAGTTTTTGTGTTTTGTTATTGTATAATTATTGTATAATTCTGTTATAATGATGTTAGAATCTGATTTACGTGATTTGATTCTCATCGAAGTTGGTTTTGAAGTTATTTTTATGCGAAATCCTGTTGTAATGATGTTCGAAGCTGGTTTACGTGATTTGATTTTGATCGAAGTCGTTTTGAAGTTATTTTCTCGTGATTTTTAGATTACTTATTATTTGCATGTTTGTAATCGTTACAATGCATGTTTAACTGATGTAGTTGTTCCGTAGATACAGTTTATTGAAGTTAGTTTAGTTTTTACGTGATTTTTGTATCGTGTGTATGTTTTTGCATGCGTTTCTGTTAATGAAATTGCGTTATTATTTTATTTATTTTATTGCTAAGTTGCTTAGAGAAATAGATTGCGTTATTACTATTCATAGGTTGCGTTATTTTATTTTATTGTATTGTTGCGTGATTACCAAAATACACTTGCGTGTTTTTGATGAATATTGTTTGCGTGATTACCTATAATGTGTTTGCGTTATTTACAGAATTGTGAAGTGAAAAATGTTACATTCCATCCGTTCTGGTGTCAGTTAAACCTGAAGAGGGCATGATATTTATTTCTTTGGAAAAAGCTGAGGCATTCTACTATGAGTATGCCAAACAATCTAGATTTACAGTTAGAAAATTATCATAATATGAGTTGGGTGGTATCATTAAGGGGAAGCATTTTCTTTGTTCCAAAGAAGGTAACAAACCGTTCAAGAAGTATGATTCAAGTAGTGTATCTGGAAAGGGTAAGAAGAAATAAAGCCTAGGAAGAAGTATTCTACCCGTACTGGTTTGCAATGCACATATTGTGTATACTTCGAGCGATGGGAGATCTTACAAAGTGTATAAATTTGTGGAGGACCTGGTTCAATCTATTTGGAAGATCATACAGCTGATTAAAGTTTCTGTTGATTTGAAGATGGATTTTCTTGCTTCTTTTGTCTAGATCTTTTTTATGTAATTTAGATGATGTTGTCTTTTTTTTTTATGAAGATGGTTTTTAATGAAGAATGATTTTATTTTTTATGTTTGCTTTATTATCATAATGAACATGCGTTATATTGTTGTTCCGATGTTAGTCATTAATTTACGGTGAGAAACGAGTTAATGCATGACTAAGACGTTTTTTAATGTTTGCGTTTAAATTATGATTCGCTTAGTGGTTTTATTCAATTGTGTATAAAAAGTTGAGCATATGCGTGATTTTGTATAAAAGTTTGAGTTATGCGTGTTTTTTGTTGATGCGTAATTAGATTATGTGCAGCTTAGTGGTTTTTATTCAGTTGCGTGAAAACAATGAACGTATGTGTTATTTTGTGTATAAAAGGTTGAGGTATGCGTGTTTTTTGTTGATGCGTATTTAAAGTTGTCTATGCGTCTTTTATTTAAAGGTAAAAAGACGTTAATACCCCTTTTAAAGACCCCGTGTCTTTTTTTTTTAATTAAATAAGCGTCTAAAATAACGCTGAAGATGGGAAACAATTTAGCGCCGTTAGATAAAAAAAAACGCACAGATGAGCAGATGATATCCCTCCGCACGCAAACCGTCATATGTATAATAACTTTCCCCTAAATAAATAACCTGAAATTTTGCAATTGTGACAGAGTCGTTGAGTTAACACCGTAAACATTTTATGTTAGTCATTCGATCATTTTGGTTTTTAATATGTAAAATATGCGCTTTATAGCATGGATAATGCGGATATACAAAATAGTAAAATTGCTAAAACACAACCCATAATATGAAAATACAAAAAGACTACACAACGACATTAAAATAAATCTACACACAACGATATAAAACTAAACACATTAAAAATAACTTAAAATTAATTAAAACAAAAAAAATCAATATAAAAAATAAAGATTATAAAGACTGCCATGCGAATTATATAAAATTAGACACCTAGAATCAGTGGTGTAAAACTAGATTAAAACCAAGAAAAACGCTAAAAGAACAAAATAATAACAATAATATATTGAATGTCAATAATAAATTAGATTATTTTTAACACGCAAAGGAGAATTTCATTGAAAATGAAACTAGCAAGATGCTAGGTGAATGTTTTACAAAAATCAAATTTTACATGTTATATTTAACAAGGTCAAACCTGAAGTAGATTCCACCTATTTTTATTAGCAGTGTAAAACTAAAACTAATAAAATTGTTTAAAAACTATTTAAAATCAATAAAAGAATTAATAAAACGGTATGAAAATAATTATTATAAAGATTGTCATGGATTAGACACGTAAAAGCAACAGTGTAAAACTAAACTAAAACCAATAAAACATAAAAAATAGGATAACAAACCACAAAAGAAATAAATAAATGCCATGTTGCACCACCACAGATAGCGATGTGGACTTTATTCATACGAGTTCAACTTTGCTATATAATGTAATTGTTTGAAAATCAATCTTACGCGTCAATTTTTTTTGAACGGCCAACGAATCAAGTCCGACTATTCGCGGAACCTAAAGGCAAAAGGAACCCCCACCCGCGAAACACACACAAAGTCAGGGTATAAGCCCAAGCCAACAAGTTGATCCTACTTCAGAGAAAATCCACCTCCGCGAACGGTCGGGTGGTAAAACCTGAGGGTTTCAGGGATCGAACTTGTGACCTTAGGGTCACTCACCAATTATCACTCAGGCAAGCCCTCATAGTCCTTATGCATCGTACTTAAACCAACTAGATTTCTCACATCCGGGCATTGCGTTGTCGAGTTGTAATGCTCGTTACAAAGAGATGTACTGATGACGGGGGTCCGATCCGGCTACTCGGACCAACCTGCCGAACCTCGGACTGGCAAACGGCCGCACGGCCAAGTATCAGCATGACATCCATAATCAGGCGCCAATGATTGGCTATGATTACCAATCACAGGCCGCCCATTCCCAAAATGGAGATGCTAGGCTACACACCTAGCACACCTGCCCATACCGGCTAGGGGTGAGAGCATTAATGACACACAAGACAAAGTACATAACATTATAAATACATCTCCCCTAACCACTTGGGGAGCACTTAATACCTCCGGACATAACAGATACTCCGGCACTACAGTCACCCTCCTAGGCTCGCACGGCCAAAAAGGATTCCCACAATACACCACACACACACACATATACTCACGAGGGTAGACCTTGGATAGCAATGATGCAAGTGTCAGTTCTAGTCTGAGCCGGAGGAACAATCTCCCTCACATGCTCTAACCCTTCCTGGTGACAGGTACCGAAGTGAAGGCCAACCCACCGAAGCACAGGTGCGTCACCATCTCTTCCGGGGACTCAAGTATGAGAGCCGAACCGTCTTGCCTGGCACCCCGTCCGGCCGAGAACCAAAGTTTCTACATGTACCTTTAAAGATATTCATGGAAAGAGTTGGTACTTGTTCCTACTCATGCATCTTGGAAGAAATGCATAAATTCAGACTACATATGATAAATCTCAATCATAAAATCAGTTCTAGTGTATAAAGGGCCCGTTTTACAACTTGTACAAGTATTTAAAAAAATCATATTGCAAGAACATGATAAACATCTATGAATGACTAATAATTATAGAAAAAACCAAATTCTATAACTGGTATTCTTACTCAATCTTCATCAATTTTAAAGTTATAAAGGCAATTATGTGACCTAGCTGAAGTATAATTAGAAACCTATTATTAAACAAGAATTAGGGACTATAAGATTATATAGCAAACAATAGAAGAGTGATATGCGTAAAATATACATATTTTTATATCCAATATCTCTCGCAAATGGCTAACTTTCTGAATAGTTATTTATAAAATAGTGTAATATTGTTTCATTTGTAGTTTTCAGTGGAGAATCAACAAATACTTGAATACACCGGATACCCATATCTCTAGCCAATTGCAACCCAGCAATCAAAGCTTCATATTCAGCTTCGTTGTTGGTAGCCTGGAATTCACAAGATATGGATACTGGTATTATGTCCCC
>JBCNJP010003848.1:0-15341 GCA_039602395.1 Deinandra increscens subsp. villosa | reverse complement strand
AATAGCTTATGCTGAAATGGCAGATGTCAATGATGCTGATCCTGATAATAATGCAGCTAATCTCCAAGATGATCATCCAATCAACTATCCCATTCATGATGACCTTATGCAATCAGAACCTGAAGACAGAGCTTTAAACAAAGATGCAACTGAATCAGACGAATCGGGATATGAAGAAGAAGAGTCTGGTAGTAAAAATGATGCATTTGACAAAGATGCTAACAATAACTCAAATGCATCAGGATCCAAACCTGAATCAGGGTTAAGATTCCAACCTGAATCAGAATCAGGTTCTGACTCTACCAGTTCTGATGCGAAGGGTCCCAAAAAGAAGAAAATAAAAACAAGAGAAACTACCAAAGTTAGTGAACAACCTGAGGCATCAAGTAATAAAAGGCAGAAGAAAATAAAGTCAAGGAAAATACAGGGTGACATTTCATCAAGCTCCACAAAATCTAATTCACTTGAACCAGATTCAGCCTCATTTTTGCTTGAGGGACATGTTAATCCTAACTACAGAAGAGAGTCAAGATCTAAGTATGCTCAAGAAAGAAAGAAACTTGAAATAAGAAGAGGGTCAGTCTCTGGATCTGGAACTGCTACTGTATAAAAACTGCTACTGTATAATCACCAGTACAACTTGAACGATACGACACTGTGCAACAAAGAGTTCTATCTTCTCCCATCACCACTGTTGTAGCAACCATTCAAGATATTGATGCAACAGCAGACATCAACATCACAAGCTTAGATCCGGTAATCCAATCTGAGTCTCAGCCTATGTCAACTGCTCCTACTCAAGTAATTGAACCTGGGGCAGATACCTCCTTGGTCCATCAAGAGTTGACTTTGGAGCAAAATCTTGAAATCTCCAACTCTTCGGTTGCTAATGAGCTTAAAGAAGCCAATGAAAGGATCAAAGCATAGGATCAAGAGCTTCTTAAATCCAATGAGAAAATGAAAGAGCAAGCTGAAGAAATTGAAAGACTCAAGAGGCTATTGGCTGAAGCTCTGCAAAATAATCAAACTGCCAGAGCTAATGATGATGATGTGGTAGTGGAAATGGAAACCAAGGTGATGGTCAGATAATAGAACAGCCTCCCTCTGCAGAAAACATTCAACAAAATAAAGAGCCAAGTCCAAGCCAAGCTGGCAAAGAATCCGGAGATAAATAGCAAAGGGATTTGCTCCAGTCCCACTACAGCTATGCTTGGCATTAACTGAATGACCAAAAGAGAGTTACAGGACTTTCTAGACCAGAGGGGAAATGCTCGCAAAAGCTATAGCAGAAAGCAGCTTCCTGGTCTACGAAAAATGGTCAAAAACCACATAATTGAAGTGAATAAGAAGGTCAAGCGTCAGCAGGACGAACGAGAAGCAATAAGGGTAGAGGAACACCGAAGGAAGGAAGCCCCTACCTTGGTTGACAACTGGAAGGAAATGGCACCGTATCGGAAAGCCTTGGTGCAGTTCACTGCTAAAAAATCTCAAAGATATGCCTCCAAACGTCGAATCCGATGATGGGATGAAAGTCCTTAGATGGAAATATGATCACGAGTTTAAGGCATTTATTGTCAAACACAGAAACGGATTTGTACAAATCTTTGCCAAAATAAGAGACCTTCTAAATCTGTTCTCTTGGGAGCTGAATCAACTTAGATGGCGACAGCTGATCAACCACTCAAATGATCCAGTGGGTAGAGATGCTGAAGAACAGATAAAAGCCATCTACAACGTTAGTTCAACTCGCCCTCTCAAGACAGAAAAGAAGAAGTACAAAACTTTCAGAAGGCAAAGAGCTGTAGTCCCACATAAGGTCATGTACAAGAGTATCAGCAAGGATTTGATTACAAAGAAAATAAAGGGAGATCAGAAAAGCAACCCAATAAGATTTTGGTATTACAGTGGGGAAACTCATGAGTTAGTCATTGAAAGGGAAGACGGCGATTCAATAAGACACTTCGCTGCAATTGAACTGAGACTGCTGCATAGAAGTTACCTTAAATGGTTATTCTACAGTCACATGGACACCAATCCTCGAAGGCTTAGGCCATACGAGATAGTTGACGCAAACTACTTCGATTTGTTTCTAAGGTGCTGGTGCTGGGAGTGCACTGCTGCAAGAAGATGACAACAGAAAGCCTGAGTACCTTAAAAGACTGGGTCATGGGTGGTCGCGGGATTTGCTACCTCTCCCGTGGTCGTGAAAGGATGTTAGAGATGTGGCCTATTCCGACTTGAAGAAGTTCTCACGAGAAGACCTTTGGAAACTATACGATGCATAGATTATCTGCTTAGATGACCGATACAGGAATCTTGCCTGTAAATATTGGAGGTTCTTGCTAAAGCTACTTGGACAACTCAGATAGTCGCCAGTTTTTCTTTTCTATGTTTGTATTACCTCCAAAGGGGGGATTTGTGAGATCTTTATAGGGTTGGTGGCAACTCAAACATAACATCCTTAGTATTTGTGCTCAAATTGTAAATCTTTCACTTTACTTGTATTTTGTACTTGGACAATTCCCTTGATGTTTATGTTAATCATTCAAGTATTTGATGTTCTGTATTCCATATGTAATGTCATAACTTGTGTTGATCATTGATATTGAGGAAATTGCCCTTGTATATTTCCATTGTGATGTGAAAATCTGGATCCATATTCTGAGTCATTTCATGATAATTTACTTGGCTAATGTTAATAATTGAATGTGTCTTCATAATAACAACCCTTAATGGTTCAATAATGATTCTTGACGTTTTACAAGTGTACTTGATGATTTTGACTTAGTCTTGGCGACCTCACCAAGCTTGGCGACCTCACCAGGTTGGCGACCTCACCAAAGACCTTGGCGACCTCACCAAGGACCTTGGCGACCTTACCAGGAAGTCTTGGCGACTTGGTTTTACACTTGGCAATCTGGACAAGTGTTCTTGCGACCTCACCAAGGTTAGCGACCTCACCAAGTTTCCTTGGCGATGTCAGGATTTGTACTTGGCGATCTCATCAGTCTGATGACATAATTTTCACTAACTTCAATAACATTCTCTTGATTTCAGTGCTATGACGGCAGGTGCTCTCTCTAGTATAAATAGAAACATGAGAATAACCTAAAATAAGCTTTTGGACGGTTGTTTTCAAGAGAGAGAGCACATGTTTGTAAAACCCTAGTGTTCTTGAGTTTTAGACTTAAAATCTAGGATTTCAACACACAAACAATGTGATTTGATCACAGATTCATGAATTCTGCACTTGAATCTGTGTATTGTATGGGTAAAGGCTCCAAATTGGTCCTGACACTACTCCTATATTTATTAGACAATAAATATAACCATCCAGTCAAACGCCTAATTGATATTATGATACAACTGTAACACAGTATTTGATGATCTGTTCTTTCGTAACCCCATTCGCGGTAATCTTGTGGATAACTTGTTACTGCAAAGCCCACCATTAATTGATTTCGATTAGTTCTATACGGATCAATAAATAGTGAATAGATCTATTTGGGTTAACGCCCCTGCTCTAGTTGGTCGCTCCAGTCATGACTCCGCGTATACAAGTCACGGGGTACATGTTAGTTATTCTAGGCCAATGGTATTCTTGGGGAAGTTACCATCCGGTGGGTAAATCAGTTAGTGTTCAAAATCAAGGATCAGGTAAAGTCAATACCACAGTAACCACATTTATAATATCATGAATGCCTGAAACCGTGCTTGAACCGCACAAGTGAAACTGTGCTTGAACCGCACAAGTCAAACCGTGCTTGAACCACACAAGTCAAACCATGCTTGAACTGCACAAGTCCTTCATACAATTGTGTAAAACTTGACTCTCGCGAGTCTATTCACTTAACACCTTTATAATATTTTGTATCTTATAAACCGTTTACAAATTTACTTGTAAGCGTGTTAAACCTGTGAACTCACCAACATTATGTTGACTTTTTAAACTCATGTATTTCTCAGGTAACCAAGTCAAACCGTATGCAAATGGGACGTCAAACCTTAGGGCCTGCATTATGGATTCATAGTCTTATTCGTCAGCATGAAATAACTTATGAAACACTTGTCTTTCAAATCCTTGGTCAAAACGATTTCAAGACTCAACTACTTTATCTTAGTATCTCTAGAAGAATTCATATTTTAGTATTGTAAAACAATGTCGTCTTAACATATTTTCCACTGCAACTTTGATGACATACTTATTTAATTTTTCAAACGTATATTAATCTGATAGAGGTCGTTCTATGTATCCACGACTATGATCCATGACGTCACATGCCTCCGTTCCCGAAAGTTCAGGGTGTGACAGGATCCATCAGGATTTAGTTTAACAATAGATAGCTAACAACAACCAATAATATGCTTCCCTTAAGGAAGCAATGCAAGGTCCCATGTATGATTGGCATGGAGGGCCACGATCTCATCTTCCATAGCCTTTCGCCATCCTGGGTGATTTAAAGTTGTCATCACATCCTTGGGAACTGGGTATGAGTCAATAGTAGTGGTGTAGGCACGAGATTCAGAGAAAAGATGGGTATAGGAGACATGATGTTGAATAGGGTAACGGGTGGATTGTCTAGGTTCTTTGCTGAAAGCTATGGGTATATCAGGATACGGTGCACCGGGTGGATCTTATATAGCAGGGGTACTATTATGTTCAGTCACAGATGGGGATACTAAGGATGAACCTGCATCATGGTTCAGTTGAGTATCGAGCGGTGGTGTCGTCGTATCCTTATTCTGTCAAACATATGTGAAAACCACCATAGGGGGCACGTTCAGGAGGCTAGTTGTAGTACCATTAGTATTTAAGGAAACTGACACCGGAGATGAGGACGTAGATGGGAATGAAAGTAGAGAATAGTGGGAATAATGTTTGATTCAGGTTCAGGTTTAGGTTCAGGTTCAGGTTCAGGTTCCGAAAACAGATCAGAGGCTGGATTAAGACAATCAGAAACGTATGGACATGACTCATTAAACGTAACATCGACACTTGTAAAATACCAATGAAGGGAAGGACTATAACATCGATAACCTTTTTGGACACAAGAGTAACTAAGAAAGACACATCGAATAGCACGAGGCTCAAGTTTAGTGATTCCTGGACGGTGATCATGAACATATGCAACACACCCAAAAGTTTTTGGTGCAAGGGGAAAAGGAGTGCCTTTAAGAAATAAGATGTAAAATGAGCTTTGACCTTTTAACACAGATGAGGGCATACAGTTTATCAGGTATGTAGAGGTAAGAACATCATCGCTCCAGAAGTGGTGTGGGACATGAGAATGAAACATGAATGTGCGGGCAATATCAAACAAATGGCGATTCTTATGTTTAGCAATGCCATTTTGTTGAGGTGTGTACACGCAAGTGGACTCATGCGCAATGTCATGTAGTTTCAAATATACTGAAAAATCTGTGGATAAATACTCTTTTGCATTATCGGCGCGGAGAGTTTTGATAGATGTAGTAAATTGATTTTTCACATATGAATGAAACTCACGAAAGATTGAAATAATCTCACTATGGGATTTTGTAACACCCATACGCTGTTTGGATCATTTATAGACTCCTGGATTGGTCCCAGTAATGAAGATGGAAAATTTCACATATTTAACGTTGTTACGACAAAATAATTCATACATAATTAAGTCATGTTAAATTTTTTAGCAAGAAACAGTATTTACTACATTCAACTATTAACGACATTCACCACCCCAAACTATACTCCCATTGTTGATGAGTTAGATGTTCGGTTCCTTCAAAAGAAGGCTTGATCACCTCCCCGACCTCCCATGCTCATTACCTACCACAAGACCAGTAACACATTAGTCGTACTAATTTTGAAACAACAATTTACATTAAGCATGTATTTAAAAGTGCAATAAACAAAAGAAAATAAGCAACCCCTCGCGTATAGCGAATTCCCATGAGTCTAACAACACATCTATATTCGTGATTATGAGTTCCTAACTTTCCAAAAATCATTCCAAACCCGTTGACTCGTTAGGATCCATTCATGCTATCAGTTTGAATAGTACTTTGCAAGAACTCAATACCTACAACCTCTTGTTAATGATATAACATCTTATTCCATTTTCAAGGCAAAATCACTTTGGGAATCACCATCATTAACAAATAAAATGTTTAATTGGGTCTAGCCACCTAAATATCAAATATTCTATCTAGGTGCTAAATTCTAACAAAACTACACCATCTACTATCATCTTTGGGTATATGATACCAACTTTTGAACCGGAGTGTAGAGTGATCATCACACTCCATAACTTCCAATTTAACAACTCTTATGGATCAAAGATCTCGACTTTTGGTTAGGGGTGGTATATGACCTTTGTCATCTCCACTCGTATTTCAACAACTTGAGGGAATTAATCCATGAATTTAACAACCATACTAGACCACTTGATCAAAGCTCTACCTAGCGAAGTAGACTAACTTATTCATCTTAATAATCCCCACCTTACTATCACATCATATAATTACAACTTACCACAAGAGGTCATATGAATTATCTCAATTCAAAATCAACTACGTGTTACCTCGTTTAGTTTTACCCTTGCCTTTGTCTGAACTTGAGCTTTCACCCTCTTCACCTAAAGATAGGTGATAGTTTAGTAAAACAACTCAAGAATTCTCGTCATATCATCATGATATGACATATTGCAAATCTGACACAAATCATCGATATTTCATTTTTATATCTCAATTAGGCATTTTATCAAACACCTAGCATACATTTTGAGTATCTATTATTTCTACATCCATTCTACCCATGGATCATTCCCATTAGTGATCACTTACACCAAGTGATTAATTCCCCAATGTTACTCATGCATCTTTAACACAAGTAGTACCCAACATCAAATTCAGATTTCCGAATTTATAGACCCAACCCATCACCAACCCCGTACCTACGATTTTAGGAGGTGGGTACAACCCCCACCCCAATTCTTCCAACAATTAAAAATTACAAGCATGCAACCTGAATTTGTAGTTCTATGAGGGCAAACACATCATATACAACAATTTATACACCTCAATTTAACACTTTTGATAACACCCCATGATCCTACAACATAGAGAACAATTACTTGAGAAGGAAATGTGGTCGAGAGAGAAACTTTATGCTCTAAAAGCCTTCCTAATCCCAGATTCGGACTCCAATCGTGAATTCCTCTTTGAATTTACAGTTTTTGGGGCTGAATAACCAAGGCTAGGGTTCTCCCCCTCTTTTCCCTTCTTCACGATCGTGAAAACGGTCTAGGATTTTTCCCAAACTTGTTTTTAGTCCACTTTTTACACTTCAGCCCTCTATCTTAACCTCCTACTTAAATCTCACCCAAAACCTATCCTCATTTTTTTTAACATTCTAATTATTTATTTGTTAGCCTATTATTTGGCTAACTTCCAACATTCATTCATGGCAATTAATAAAATATCATACACTAATCGTGTAATTCACATATAAATATTTGTTAGTACTTGGGACGTTATAGATTTCATCAAATTGTTGGAACTAAAATTTGTGTGACTGATGCCATCAAATCTGTTTACCAAAGCATTCGACTGAAGAACCCATCGTGAAATGATTCAGAGACACGGGTTGTGATGATCGAGGCTTGTGAGATTGGATCGAAGACCGTTTTTTGGAAAACTCAACCGTTCGGGTCAACGGTTAACGTAAAAGTCAACGGAAGATCGGTTCGAGCGAGTCAAGCTTCGAATTAATTTAATCAACTTTGATTTAGTTAAAATTTAGGTTATTTGAGTTTATTTGTATTTTGTTTATTTTTTATGTATTTCACTAGTTAGTGACCCTCACTATATATATATAGTGAGGGTGCCTCATTCACAAAAAAAAAAAGAGAAATGCTCCCATGTTGGATGATGCATACTCTAGTGAGATGTGAGTTTCCATTCTAGAGAGAGATTGAGTGTTGTCATGATTTCTTGTTCTTGTAATCACTTGGTTCAATGAAATCATTCGACTAGTTCATCATCTTTCTTGTGTTTTGATTTCCTAGATTCCTCTCGTTCATCATCGTCTCGGGTTATCAAATCCGACCCTCGTTCTCGCTCACGATCGGGATTCTTGATGTGAAAATTGGTCCTTACAAATGGTATCAGAGCGAGGTGACCGGTCAGATTTCTTCTCACAATGAATCTGATCACTCGAAACTTGATTTTGAGTATGAATGAAGTGAAGATTTAAAAACCCACTTAGGAGACTTTTTCTACTTTTTTCTTATTTTTGGAGCATTTTGGATGGATTCGATTGATATGGATGCTTGATTCATGTTTGGGAGTTCATCTTCATGCGTCTTGATGTTCAACAAGTTCAAACCTGGTGAGAAAAATGAAGATCCGAGCTGTTTTTTTGTAACAATGGAGTTTTCCCGTTTTTTCGGTTTTTGAAGATTTTGGAGCTTTGATTCTGCGTTTTTGGTGTTTTAATGGTTGGATTTGGATGAAACAAAGCATGAATCTTAGTGGATTTCGCGTTCCGGATCTATTGGAAGCATCAGTTTAGTCTGAATCTCAACTGTTTGGGCAAATCTGGAAAAACACAAACTAGTGTGTGTTTTACGGTGTTCTTCGTGTTCTTGAAGATTTCTAGATTTTAGGGGCTGGTTTGATCCGATTTGCTTCTGTTTATGTATTGTTGGTGGCCACAATAGTGTCGTGAACGGATTAGCATCACATTTCGTGCATCATAGCGGGTTCTCCAATCATTTCTGGGCAGACTCAAAGATCACCAAGTAAGGGTTTCTTCATGTTCATCATTTTCTAGATTTATTCAGGTTTGTTGAAGGTTTGAAGATTGCCACAGCGAACTTCACCGGTCTTAGTGGACTTAATCGAGTCTTAGCGGACTTGATGTCGTTTTAGCGAACTTGATGTTTTCTTTAGCGAACTTAGTCCTTAGCGGACTTCAGGTGACTCCTAGCGAACTTCTCAGACCCTTAGCGGACTTGAATTCAGCTTAGCGGAGTGAAAGCTTAGCGAACTTGTTTTTGGGTTTTTATTCGAGTTCGTTTCAGAGGATTTTGTTCGTATAGGAATGTATAGGATGACACTACGAGTCCAGGCATATAAGTTTCGTCGAATTTCATTGAGTTTTGGGCGAGATATGGGTGATACACGTTTTTTCAGCGAGGCTTCGTGTTTCCGCTGGTATTTTCGGACATATTAGGGTTTGCGGTCGTTTGAGGTTGATGATGACTGAAGACGATGACGTGTCTGTGTACAATTGGTTTAGAGAGAATGTTTCTCTTTCCTAAGTCGCAATCTCATGGTCAAACCCTAATGGTTATCGAAATCTCACTGGTCAAGACAAAGGCGCGTGGGCCACCAAGCTGTACAAAAGAGCCATTGGCTCCTTAATGATGTTGGCTTGTGATTGGCTCCTAGAATTGCGCATGGGCCCCTACTGGAAAAGAGACGTTGGGATGTCTTTCTTCGGCCTCCTCCGATTGACTGTATGGGATAATACACGGATCATGATATATCAGCCGTAGATTGCCATGTGATCTCAGCCATTGATTCATTATCTGCGCTATCTTCTGATTGGAGAAGCTCCCAGCACACGGATCAGAATCTGATTCGTAGATCAGCCATTTATTCCAGCCGTTGGATAATCTTTTAACTCAATTCTGATTGGTGCATTCAACTTTACTTGGATTAAGGTTTTTCTATAGAGATTTAATTAAACAAATGGAGATTTTAGCATTATTTCGTTAAACGCAAGGGTTTTTCAAATCAGTCTTTTACGAGATTAACGAAATAACACCGCAATAGAATTTCAGAAATGTTTTTATTGGTCGAGGATTTATTCTGATTATTTGTTGGGGTTCTCGTTTATTGACGTCACGCGTACGTTAGCTATCGACCACTGACAGGTTAGCTTTATTATCCGGTTAATTAGGCAGCTTTTTCCGTTATGTCTCACAGTTTATTTTTAGTTGATGTAGCGCTGATGTCAGCTAACCGGATTAACTGGAATCTCAGTTAATTTATTGGAATTATCCGATTAAATCTCTAGAGAAGCCATCACTTGATCAAAATTGATGGATTTTTTTTAGATTGCACGGTTAAACTCGGAAATCTTCACAACTGTCAACATCCGGCTTCCGGTTTTTTGGGAGATTGTCCGATTTCAAGATTTTTTATCCGGTTTCTCTAGGCAATCGATTGCGATGGTTTAACTCTCCGCATCTGATTTTTACGCTTCCGACTGGATGTTTTTGGAGAGATTTAGAGAAATATGAGGAATTATTATGGAACTGGAATATCGGGTCGATTATCGGAAGTTGGAGCATATTCAGTGTTTGATTGGTTTATCTATTTCGGTTTGTTGCGGTTTTGAGTCCGATGTTCAACATTTTCTTAGTATTGTACCCGACTGTGTGAATCGGGTGAGTGGAACACTTGGCTCTCGAATGGAGAAACGAGAACAGAAGAAGCTTATTCAGAGGGGGGATCTCTACGACGGATTGTCTCCGATTTATCAGTTTCTCATTGAAGATGTATGACAGAGCGGTTCTTTAGCAGTTGAACAGATTTGAAAGCATCGGTCAAGCGGGAATATGTTGGAACTAAAATTTGTGTGACTGACGCCATCGAATCTATTTACCGAAGCATTCGACTGAAGAGTCCATCGTGAAATGATTCATAGACAAGGGTTGTGATGATCGAGGCTTGCGAGATAGGACCGAAGACCGTTTGCTGGACAAGTCAACCGTTCGGGTCAACGGTTAACGTAAAAGTCAACGGAAGATCGGTTCGAGTGAGTCAAGCTTCGGATTAATTAAATCAAGTTTGATTTAATTAATATTTATGTTATTTGAGTTTATTTGTATTTTGTTCATTTTTTATGTTTTTTCACTAGTTAGTCACCATCACTATATATATAGTGAGGGTGCCTCATTCACAAAAAAAAAAAAAAGAGAAATGCTCCCATGTTGGATAATTCATACTCTAGAGTGATGTGAGATTCCATTCTAGAGAGAGAGAGTCATGGATTTCTAGAGAGAGATTGAGTGTTGTCATGATTTCTTGTTCTTGTAACCATTCGGTTCAATGAAATCATTCGACTAGTTCATCATGTTCTTGTGTTTTGATTTCCTAGATTCCTCTCGTTCATCATCGTCTGGGGTTTTCGAATCCAACCCTCGTTCTCGCTCACGATCGGGATTCTTGATGTAAAAAATGGGTCCTTACACAAATAAACTAAGGTAGCATGAGAATAATCATCAATAAACGTAATAAAGTACTAAAATCCCGAAGTAGATTTGACAGGGCATGGACCCCATACATCAGACTAAAAGTTTAAACACGATACAGACGCCTGATATGTAAAGCAAGTTGACATGACTCACAATGAAAAATCAGAAGGAATATATACATTCGGTCTCATTTACCTCAAACCCGCTACAGAGGGATGACCTAGTCGGTAATGAGTCTCCCTAATGTTGGAATCACATATGTTTGCTTTCGAGCTTGATGGTAGGGGTAGACGGTAGAGGCCTGTTCATTCAAAACCGGTGCCAATCAGCCGGTTCGTCTCTAGTTCCTGAAAAACAAAGTAAGATGGATAAAGGGTTAAAGAACAATTGTTTTGTTTGGTGATTTGGCTTACGGATCAAAGATTATCTGGAACTTTAGGAACTAACAAAACAAATAAAAAGATTTATGTTGGAATTACGAATGGAGCCAGTGCCACGAACTGGGCATGAAGATCCATCCGCAATACGAACAGCTGGGTGAGAGATATTATGGATGCTGAAGATGATACCTTCGTTCCTGTTAGAGCATAATCCGTATGCTACGATGTGTCTCATGTGTTGTATCAATAGAAGATAGGTTGTGAGTCTTAAGGTTAGCGAAGCATGCCACGAACCAATGGTACGTGAATAGTGAACCACTGGTTCGCCGGTAGCTTGGTTTGCCCGACAGTATACACTATAAATAGTGTTCACCTGTTTAGAGTAAATAACTGATAGAGAGAACTTTTGTCATTTCGTATCTTCTATGTGTGTCTCTAGAGAGAGAGAGAACCAAAGCTTGTACTCATTGTTTTTTGTGTGATTCAATAATCAAAAAGCTTATTTACATTTCTTGTTACTAGAATTAATCATTCAACCAGTGGTAAGATCCCCCAGTGCTCTTACAAATGGTATCAGAACAAATCCAGGTTGCTCTGCTGGTTTTAATTGGTCAAATTTGCAAATTCTAGTGAGAGAAAGTGGGTTTTCTTTTAATTTTTCCAAATTTGAGTGTTTCTCATCTTAAAACTGATTTCTAAACATTCCTTGAGTGTTATTCTTGCTTACTGCTGTGATTCACATTCTAATTCGTCCAAAATCATCAAAATCAGTCATTTTGAGTTTGGTTTGCCGGTTAAATGTCACGGTTCGCCGTATGAGGTTTTCAGTTCGCTGGACAATCTTCATAGTTGGTCCGCTGGTCATTGGTCCGCTGGTTGCATTTACTCTTTGGTTCACCCAGCCAATCTTCAAGATCGGTCCGGAGCGGTTACTGGTTGGTCCGGAGCAGTTATACCGAAGCATTGGTCCATTGAACATTATCGGTTCGCCCCAAGTTATCGGTTCGCTATTAGTTCTCAGTTCGCTAAGTATTATTGGTTCGCAAAGGATTTTCGGTTTGCTGAGGGTGTTTTTGGTTCGGTCAAAGACTTTTTGGTTCGCAGGTCAATCAGAGTTATGCTTAATTCTTTGGTTCATTTTATTTTTGTTTGCTTGCTCAAAGTGTATCTCGGTTCGTTGAAAAGAATTTCATCAAAATCCAACATGTATGATTATCAAGCATTTGCGGCTATGCAAAGCACAATGCAAGCAATGCTTAATTATGATAATGAAACTGGAACAAGCCAAAAAGTTCCTAAGTTGTTGCAACTAGAAGATTATCATAATTGGAAGCAAAGGTTTTTAGCGTATATCAGTACAAATGATATTGATCTGTGGATTCCAACTGAACAGGGTTACAATTGCCCAAAGGATGCTTGAGGAGAAGCAAAAAGTTAAATGATTTTCTATCCGGTGAAAGAAAAAGTTATGAACTCGAAAAGAAAGCCTATGGTTATCTTACCATGGCGTTGCCAAAAGAACTACTACATCAGTTCAACACATGTACAAAATCTAAACCATTACGGGATGCTTTATCTGCAAGATGTGAAAGGAATTCTCAGTACAAGAAGAGCAAACGAAAGGTCTTAAACAAAGAATATGATAACTTTCACATATGATAAGTGAACTGAAGATGGTTGATATGGACAAGAGCGAGGAGGAGTTGAAAGAAAATCGGTTAGAGGCATTACTTGAGATATAGGAAAATTATGTTTTGTTGCTTACTCATGACAAAGATTTCTCAGCTTTATCATTTCATGCTTTAACAAGCAAACTTCAAGCTCGGGAAATGAAAATGCTGAATGCTAACAAATCAACTGCTCAATTGCAAAACCCAGAAGTGTATCACGGTCAGAATTCAGCAAGCATCAATGCTAAATCTAAATCATTTTGTTTTGATTTATCACCTTCAACAACATTTCTTGCTGGATATGGTTTAGGAAATTCTGAAAATTCTGGTTCTTTAAAAGGATGTAACTTTACTATTCCAAATCATTCAAGTCAACTGCGTTTTTTGCTAAGACTAGTGATGAACATTTGACATTGATTTCAGGTTTACTATCTTCATATTATGGACTTCTGACTGGTAGTTTGCCAAATTTTAATTTATTAGAAGAAGATATAACTGCAATAGATCTAGATAATCTTGAATTGATGGATATCAGCTAGTGTAAGCAATGCTAGTGCAGAGAGCAAAGACATTTATGAAAAGAAAAGGGATAAATCATCTGAATCCTTATGGCAAACTTGGTTTGGATACATCAAAAGTAAAATGCTTCAAGTGTTCCAATTTTGGTAATTTTGCTCGTGAATGTGCAAAATCAGCAGGTGTTAATTCAAATTCTATTGGACATGACTCTACATCAAAGTCAACAAGAACTAATTCAACTCCAAAGGCATTTGTTTCACAAACTGGTCAGGGATATGACTGGTTATAGTTTCTTGATGAGTATGTTTTTATTTATAGATCTCAAGTTGAGATGCTATAATGGAAACTAGTTCTGAACTTCCAGATGATGAGTTACTTGAAGAATCACATCAAGCTTTAATGTCAAATATGGTTCAGGTTAAATAGAGTGATTCTGAATCTGAATCCAGTGGATATGAATCTGTCTGTGAATTTTGTTCAAAAAAAAGATAAGAAGATTCAGGATTTGCTTAAAAAAAAATTCATTGTTGAGTGATGAAAGCAGCAAGAAAATAGCAGAGCTAGAAGAGGTTAAGAAGAAGCTGGAAGATTTCAATCAAGGGTTATAATCTGAGAAAGATAAATCTGAATCTGAAATTAAATCTCTGACTGAACAGTTTGAAAGTCTTCAAGATGAAATTGCTAAGAAAGAGTTGCGATTTCAAAATATGGTTGCAAAATTTGAAAACAAAATTGAAAAATTATTTGAAGTGAATGATGAATTGACAAAAGAAGCTGAAAAATGGAAACAAGAAGCAAAAGGAATTTTTCCGTGAGAATAAGTTGTTGAATGAAGATATCGATATTAAGCTTAAAAAGGATATATTCGATGAGTTGGATAATCTAAGGTTGCAAAAATCATAGACAAATCGAGTTGCGAAGAAGTTAATTGCAACAAAGAAGGAGTTATCTGAAGCACAACAAAAGATTTCTGAGTTAAAAATTGAAGTCATGATGTGAATCGTTAGCTAAACAATGTCACAAATTCGTAGTCTTTTATAAGTTTCTTATGTAAAGATGAGAACTTTGAAAAGATGTTTGAAAAGACAGTTCCACCCCCCCCCCCCCCCCGCTATAATTAAAGAAGCTCTCAATATTGTGAAGGAAAAAATTGAAGACTTTGATTTATCAAAGTTTTCTGATTCAAAGTGTGAAGAAAAGGGTTTAAGGAAACATAAGCCAAAGAAGACTGGGAAGAAACCTGAAAAGAAATTTGAAATTCCAAAATTTTCAAAATTTGTGTCCGGTTCATCATCAACTGAAAATGAGAAATCAGTTATTTCCACTGAGAAGATTATACCTCATACAGATATTGATGAAACTATCTTCTATCAACAAAAAGATGTTGGTCAAGTGAAAGCTGAATTTTCTCGGTTGGTGGAGAATGGGCATAAATCATCTGATTCGAATGAAAAGAGTTGTGGAAAACAAGCTGGGTTAGGATTTTTAAAGCAAGTTGTTGATGATCACAAAGTGCAACGACA
>JBCNJP010003847.1:0-15000 GCA_039602395.1 Deinandra increscens subsp. villosa | reverse complement strand
TTTTGAAAATTTACCTCTTGAAAATGCTTGGATTGTTTTTTGTACACTCCAGTGGGCTTGAAAGACAGGTTGACCACCTTTGGAACATTCCACCTGACATCCTTCCGCCATCCAGTTGATTTAGATAATCCTGCTGGTGTTGGATGGATGGGTGGTTTTGAAAAACTGTCTGGTTTGAGGAGGAAACAGATTTTGATATTCAAACTGGTTTAAGAGGATTGACTGCCTTTGCTGATTTCTGAAACACTTTGCTTTCTTTAAAAATAGTCTTTAGCTGTTGCTTAGGAAACTTGGGCTTCTGATTTACTCTATGTCCCTGTGTTTTCCGAGGTGCCGGTTTCTGCACCTTGGATTTCAAAATGACCAGACCTTGAAGCCGGGTCATGTTGAGTTTGGTCCATTGGGACAGACTTGTGATGAACCCATTTGGGATAGTAGGGTTCATATGGTCGGTATAAACAGTTCCTTGCCACGTGTTCTGGTTTACCGCACACATGGCAAGACTGTTTCTTTGGATACGCGGGAGCCTGTTGTTGGTTACGTCCAGTGGATATCCAGGTTGCTTTTGAACAATTTTTGTGGATCCAATGGGTTTTACCATGTGGCTTAGTGGTCAAAATATACTCCTGATGTATCAGCTTAAACTGGTCATATGCAGAATTGACTTCTGGGTACGGGACAAAATCATGTGGTCTGGTGTCTCGTACGTTCTACACATTTTGGTCAACATTATTATTCTTATTTTCATAAGCTTTCACACCAAGCAAACTATCACTTGTGGGTTTGGGACCAGCAACATGTGGTCCCTTACGCCTTCTTAAAATCTTAACAGCTCTTAAGGGTTTCATGGATTTAGCATCACATTTACCAAAATTAAACACACTACACTCAGAAGTTTTATCACATAAAACAGACTCTGAAGTTTTTGACTCAGATTGAACAGATGTCTCAAGTTTCTCAAAATTATTTTTTTTTGTAAAAATTATCATAATTAGACTTCTTTGGGCTCTTAGGAGACTCCATGCTATCCACTACCCCTGCTTCTTTATTACCTTTATCTGCAAAACAAGTAGAATTGTCAGTTGTGTTAGAAACAGGAGCAAATATTTTAATAGGACAAGCAGCAAGTTTTCTATGAATTTCTGCCTTAACTTCTAAAGTGGTCTTAGAAATTTCATGATCACAAATCATTTCATGCATTAACGGTATTGGGACAGAGTGCATGGATTTTTCATTGTTATCATCGGCACCAAAACCTAAACCTGAGGTTCCTTTAACATGCCGCATTCTAACATCAATATTGTAAAATAGGGAACTAGCCTTCAACATTTCAGACACAATCTTGTCATTACGTTCAATTTTGTTTTGTGAAGTTCCTAATCTGGCTTTAAGTTCCTCTACTTCCTTGGTTAGACTTTCAACCTTAAAGCCAGCAATTCTAAGATATGTACTTTTATCACTCACCTGAGATTGAAGATTTTTAATGTCTAACTTAGTAGCTTCCAGTGTCTCTCTAAATATCCTACTCTGATTTTTGTACTCCCTAAGATCTCTAGCAGTTGACTCGTGATTTAGAGTTTCATTGGTGAACTTACGTTCCCAGACTTTATATTCGTTAAACACAGATTGACATTTAGAATTTGAGCATACCTCTTGACCGCTTGTGCTGGCTTGAGAACCTGGAATGATGTTTGCTATGAAGGCATGGTGATAGATTTCAGCAGCTTCCTTTTCTGCTCCCTCTTCAGCAAGGAGGGCCACATGATTAAGTGTTAGACTCATATCTTCCATTGAACAGTCCAAACATATCCTGGTGTATGCTGAACCACCAGTGCCCTATCATTTTTCCCAGCATCCTTTCTTGTACCTTCATTCCTATCATGAGCAGCTCTGACATCTCTTTCAACCTTTGGCTTGGTGCATTCTCTGGCATAGTGTCCATACTCATTGCAATTTTTTAGCACCGCAGGTTCGCCTTGTTGAAACTGAGCTTTATCCCATTTCCTCCATTCCAATCCTTCTTCCCCGTCTTAGCCATAAACTGCTTTGCCCTTAATGCAGACATTCCCATCTGATAAGAAATATCCATGTGCTCCAGATCTTCAGGGTTGACTTGATTGACATCATCCCGGGTCAAGTTGGTAGGTAGGAAAGAACCTGCAACGAGCGCTTGATAGCAACTCATGATACCTACACCAAGAGCAAAACCAGGATCTCTGGTTAGATTGTTCATATCTAGGGAAATAAGGTTGGATGTTCTAGAGGAGCTAGTCCCAGGGGTTTGTGAGGCAAATGCCGTCTGATTAGAGAGTGAATTGCTTGGACATGTAGCTGGGTAGGAGATGAAGGCTTGGTTGACTTGGTTCATCAAAGCACCATTGCCCAACTTTCTGGCCCTCTTCCTACTTCCTCTCTTCGTAAGCTCTAATAGTTGACATGAGCTCACTCAATGGTGATGTAGTCATTTCCACCGTCTTCTCTATCAACTCGATGGTACTATCCTAATTTGGCGGAAGAGAGTTCACCAGCTTCTTGTATACCTCCACCTGTGTGTAGGTGACCCCAGTATCCTTCATTCCTGTCACAATTTTTGATGAACCGCAGAAGCTAGGTCTCAATGTTTTCACCGGCTACATAATTGAATTCATTGAATTGCTCCCTGAGATTTTCCCTTCGAGATTCTTTCATGCCATCATTTCCTTCATAAGCAGAAACAAGAGCATCCCAGAGTGTCTTGGCGGATTTGTATTCCTTGAAGGCTTCGGCTACCTCGGGGGATAAAGCCATGGTCAAAGTAGCCAGGACCTTCCTGTCACGTTCTACCTTTTCCCAATCTTCTTCAAGCCAGTCTTTCTTTAGCTTGGGTTAAGGCTCCTGACTAGCAGCAAGAATTTTCTTAGGAATATATTCACCCACCTCAATAGATCGCATGATCTTGGGATCATTATAGTTCACATAATTCACAAACTGGTATTTCCAGCTCATGAAATCTTTTTCGGACATTAGACGAGGAGGTCTGGCGTTGGTTCCAATCTTTGCGTCCATCTCCAAAGTAGCACTGGATAGGCTTGACATATCGAATGCCAGTGAAGAACAAACAAAGAGCCGAAGAAAGGTTTTTGATCGGAAAGGGCTGGATCGGAAAGTACTTTTCGATCGAACTAGGGTTCATCAAAAAGTATGGTTTTCGGTCGGGCAGCACGTCAGTTTGATCGAAAAGCGTATGCTGATCGAACAGTCACGGGAGGGACTTTCCGATTGACAGAGCACGTCCGGGATGTACTTTTTGATCGAGAGGACGATCGAAAAGTATTTTACTAGGTCGAAAAGCCAAAAAAAAAACTATCGAAATACAAGAAGTTGGCTTCTGTCTTGAACGTAACCTGCAAAAGTACTTCCGAATCGTGCTAAAAACTGAAAAATACCAACAAAACTCAAATCGTTAGTTCACCGAATCTTGAATCTGATATCGCGAGAGCCTCGAAACTTGTGTTTCTTGGCTCTAATACCAATTGAAAGGATCGAATAAACCCCTCACGCGATATCTAGTCTACTAATCACCGTGCGGAATCCGGTATTTAGAGGTGATTCAAGAATAATCAAATAAACCAATAACGAAAGTATGAAAAACAATAAAGAAACAGAAACCAGTTGCAGAATTCTCGAAGAACTTTGATTACCACACAATGTTGAAGCCGAAATTCTCAAAGAGAATTTCGATACACACCTTAGCGACTAAACACAATGAGCAACCCTAAACAAGTCCTCTATCAATTCCTTATATAGTGCAACCTAGACATGCTAACCAAGACACAAAATTCGGTCTACTATACGACCGGACCTCTTTAGCCCACTAACTACCCATACAATTTAGCCCAAATACAATATAAAGAAGCCCAAAAATATCTAATGCAAAAGCCTTACAAAATTAAGGTCTCTACAGTACTCAAAACGCCGTGATGAACCAGCAGGGGAACAACCCTGCGTGCTGAATATTTTATTATAAAAATGATCTTTTACGGGACTAAGTCGGTCCATACACCGATCTCGCGTAATGTATGTCTGACCAGAGCCAAGTTCTAGAACACGTACATCTCGGTTCCCGTGAAGTGACAAAATATTACCATCCCTAATTCCCAACCAAATACTTTCAGGCCGCACCTACGTAGTCAGCCGAGTTTGCTTACATAGACATAAGGCCCTCGAGCGTATCATGTAGCATGGGGCGCGAGTCACCTTTCGGATCATGCAGCGTCCCCCGACCGGGTGTCACGGGTCCGGCCTTTGGGATTTCGACTCCCCAAATGGTCTATGATACGTGAAGCATGCTTGGTTCATAAAATCAGTAATACACATTCAATAAAAAAGGGTTTTTATAAAGTCATTGGACACACCTTTGACCATTGCAATAAAAATAACTTGAAGACTTGTTAAAATTTTGTTAATCCAAATCAAGTGTAAGAATTTGGCCAATCATGGCTTAAAGATTTTCCAGCCAGTAAAAGAAAATTTCATAGACAAAATACTTTCATTTACTAAACTGGTTGAGTTTCTTACAGACTCTTACATACTTGAAGATACAAAGGAACCAAGTGGCTCGGTAACTAATCTACAAGTGAGGGGAGAGAAAAGAATTGAGCGAGTTGAGAAATGAGGGAGAGCAAGCTTTTATAGGCAAATTCTGGAGAATGGCACGGGGCGTGCTCCATCAAGCACGGGTCATGCTGTGTCAGACGAGCAGAGTTTTGTCTCTTCTGTTGTCAGTGGCACAGGGCGTGTTGGGCGGAGCACGGGGCGTGTTGTGTCAAAGAGGTTAGCGCCATGGGGTGTGCTTATTTAGGGGCACGGGGTGCTGATCAGAAGCCAATCCGGGTCGGGCACAGGGCGTGCTTGATGAGGCACGGGCCGTACTAGAGCAGTGTTTTCCAAACTCTTGCATTTTCTTTGTCTTTTCTGCTAGATAATGCTCTTTTTTGTACTTTGGCTCAAGAAAACCTGAAAAACTAAAAAGAAAACAAAATTGCTTTGTTTTGTTGTTAGTAGCTAGGTTTTTTTCCGACTTTGTAAGGACCGAAATCTCTCCTGACGCGATATCAAGTCGACTAATCACCGTGCGGAATCCGGTGATTAGCGATGATTCAAGAATAATCTATATAATCGATGTAAAACAAATAGAAAAGCAATAAATAACACACAAACCGATTTGAATCACTTCAAGACTTCGACTGCTAAACACCTTGAAAGTCAAAATTCTCTTAAGAATTTCTGAACACCTTTGATTGTAAAACACACACAAGAACACCAAAAGATAAGCAACCCTAAACCTCTAGACTAGATCTCCTTATATAGGAAAGCCTATGCTTGTTCAACAAGCTACAAAAATTAGGCCTATAGGGCCTATTTACGACCAACCACAAGTCCACACAACCCATTTACATGTTTTAACCCAATTACAATTCAACTAGCCCAAAAGTATTTCTAATGCGAAAGCCTCACAAATTCTAGACTCTACAATCTTCCCCTAGGCTTTAGCATTAGACAGCATTCACATTCAGAACTTCTTCGACAGATGCACAGTAGCCGGATCATACCATAGTTCTTAAGCAACAATTTCTGCCATAGCTCGAGTATAGCACTTGGCATATTCTTCAGTATCTTTATTACACTCAATTTGATGCTTTGCCAGTACCAGTATATCTTTCTTTTGAAACCTCATCAAGTCATGAACTTCCATGACACTCATCGTCTTCGATTTGCAAAGAATTTTTGCTTCTCCAGAATAATCACTATATGCCCAAGTTTGGAAGTCATGTAAACAATCTTCAGGATGTCTCATTGGCAAGGGTATAGTTTTAGTCTTCTCAGTCGGCGGATACAAAACATTAGTGAACTTCTTTCCAGAGACATTCTCCTTTCCAGGAACACTCTTCTTTCCATCCCGCTTGAATACACCCCTGTATTTCTTAACATACGACTTTTTGTGAGGAAAATCTTCAAATCTCTTGAACTTGCTACGCACTGCATTTTCCAACTTTTTCTAAAAATATTTAACCTGTTCATTCTGTGATGGGTTTGAGAATGGTGCCTTGTAAAGCATAGTCAGATCCACATTAGTCCAGGAGTAAAAATGGGTCCAGCATTTGTAGTATTCCAACGGATATTGACCCTTTCTCCGCACAACAAACATATTCTTTTCACCATCAAACATCCAGGCTTTGATTTCTTCAATGATTCCCCTTTTATCATGATAATGATCTCCCAGCTGGATTAGGTACCTTTCAGGAGGATAAGCAAATGTCTGGGCCTCCCAACCTCCATCAAACTCGGAAGCAGGTACTGTCATGTAGTCTCTATCCCTTGTGTCTTTATCTTCAATAGTGGCTTCGGGTAAGATTGGGTTAGATACCCCAGGGATATTTGCTTCAAAGTCAAACACGGGTGATTGTGAGGAACCACTGGCACCTGAACCTCCTTTTTTATTTCCTGGATCACCCTTATCATCTTCCCTAGGGTTTGTCTTGCTTGATTTGTCAGAGTTAAGCTTCCTGATCAGCTTATGTAATTCTATGAGTTGCCTTGTAAACTCTCGGTTCACCTTCTTTTGATTCTCCAATTCAGTGTTGTGGACTTTCTGAATGTCAATTAAATCTCCAATGACTTCACTTTGAGCTGCATTTTGGGCTTTCAGATCTTCAATTTCTGCCCTAAGTTCCTTTTCCAACCTGTACTCGGGTGTTTCTACTGCTTTCCCTTTGTCTTGGGCTGTGGGTTGTGAAGATGATTGACCAGCACTGGTACTAGTGACTGGAGGCACACGAGGATCCAATCTTGTTCTTCTAGGGTCACTTGGAGCTTCTTTAGGGTGTTGTGTAGCAATCTTCACAAATTCAGTCAGATCTTTGGTAACAGAAGCTCCGAGGGGAGGATCCTCCGTGGCTTTCCGTTTTCTTGTCAATTGGATCTCAGCAGTCTCAGCCTTAACTTCCTCAACATCAATGTCGTCACGATATGTGTCATAATTAATATTATCTTCACCTTCAAAATTCAATGCACCAATTTGCACATCTTCTAGGTCAAAATCTTCCCAATCTGAACTATCTGAGATATCAGTAACTGGCTTCTGAGAGGGAGGCACATTGTTTTCTTCTTCAATAATAGCATTTCTTTGTACAGGAACCTCCTCTCTTGTTATCTCAGCGAATTCACCACACTTGTTACCAAACGGAACCTTATCAGCCAGTTTCTTCTTGGGGTTAATCATCGGGAAAACCTTAATGCCCATAGGCTTAGTATCATGAGTATCATTGGTCTTCATCAATGTTGGATACCTAGAATCCAGAGCCAACTGGATAAACCTTAGAACAACAGCAAATTTCTTATCTCTGGATACTACCGCCTTGACTTCATCAAAGATCAACTTGGACCAGTTGAAACGAACCCCCTAACTAGTGACACTATAGCATGGGTGTGCACTTGGTTCAGTTGATCTGTAGAACTCTTCTTGGCAATTACACACTTCTGCAGGTAGTGCGCCAACATTCTCCAGTATGGTGGACGGAGAGCCTTCATGGTAGGTGGGGACACAGTGTGATATCCCATTTCCTTTAAATTTTGAGAGACTATTTCTTTATCCAGAGTAATTGGATCAGCAGCAACATCTTTAAGTTGGGGAGCCTGTCTGAAATTCTCTTCTAACAAGACCACTGCTGTTGCTTGTATCTTGGCTATTATCTGCTTTCCATCATCAATCACATGTGCGGTCTTCCAGAATTCCTGTTGCATACGCTTGCAGATAACAGGGTTTGCGGTAAGTGCATAGTGTAAACAGCACCGTTTCACACCTTCGATCATAGACCTGTACTTCTCTCTGTATTCTGCAGGCTGGTCCAGTAGATAGGCAACAGTATTGTGATCTTTAACAAACTCCAAGTCCCTGCACTCACAAACACAGATAAAATCCAAAACAGACAAAAATTCATCAGTTATAAGGATTTCTCAAAAAACGGACAGCATAACGGCTTAAAATCAACTGAAAACCATTCGAAACACATCATCAGGTACCTTTTCGGCCGAAAACTAGGTTCCGGATCAAAAAGCATCCATCTGATCGAAAAACAGCCGGTTACCGAAAGCACTGATCGAAATGTATCAGTCCTGATCGAAAAGCATCAGTCTTGATCGAAAAACGTCAGTCCAAATCGAAAAGCATAAGCTCCGATCGAAAAGCATGAGCTCTGATCGAAAAGCATAGCTTTCGATCAGGAAGCTTCTGGCCATCGGTAATCGGTGGTCGAAAAGTCCCGGGGGCTGATCGAAAAGCTTCATCTTCTTCACTTACCACCTGCAACTCAATCATACAGTTCATATTTGTGTGTTTTGAACTCGATTTCAAGCAAACAATGCACCCAAACCATTATCCCCTCCATTCCCGACCAAGAAATCACAAGAATTTAAAACATACTCGAGCCGGTCTTATGGGGGTCGAGCCGCACGCTTCAATCGGGGAGCCATTGCGCAAATCAACACCGGGGTTTCAGTCAGAGATTGATTCCGACTAAGCTAGTGTGGTTGGAAGTTGGAGACAGTGGCGGAATGTGGGGGATTGAGGAGGAACAGTGGCGGCGGCGCTGTGAACGATCGGAGGGGGAGTGGTGGTCGGATTTCGATGGGGATGGTGGTGGTGGTGATCGGGAAGTTGGTTGGCGAGGGTTAGGGTTTGGGAGGAGAAGAGAGGGAGACGTGAGAGTGAGGAAGGGGGCCGGCTCTCTCCCTCTTTCAAAGAATTAAAAAAATTGCATAGCACCCCCTCTAGAATACAATGATTTGTTGGTACATTATATGTGGCAACGGGCTGGATCGAATAGAGTGTTGAAGACAATGTTTGACCTAGTTTTTGTACTGGCCGAACCTTGGCCGAACCCAAGGTTCGGCGGCTCCGAACTCTGGCCGATCTTCAGGTTCGGAGGTCAGGTTTTAGAAATCTATAAATAGGTCTTTTGTCTTGTAATTTACTAGTTGTTCATGAGAGCTTGTGTGTGTGAGAACTAGTGTTTTGTACTCTGAATCTCTTGTAATCGTTCTATTGGTTAATGAGATTGAGTCGTTTTATTTACATTGATTGTTCTCATTGTTTTTCACGTTATTGATGTCGAACTAAACCGATCCACACGCTCCAGCGTTTTCAAGTGGTATCAGAGCTTTCTGGTTGTGTTTAGGTTCGATTTGATTCAATTCGTGAGTCACAAAGCTCGGTTTCATCTTTGTTTTTCAAAATTCTCGTTCAAAACAGCATGTTTTACGTTCAATATGCTTGTTTTTGCTCGTTTTGGTTAGTTTGAGTGTCCACAGCTCGAGAGGTGTCATTTTTAGTGAGTTTTTCCGAAATTCTTTGGTTTTTCGCGTTCGGCCGAACTCCACGTTCGGTGTAACTGCTCCGAACTTCAGGTTCGGAGTACGCTCGGCATAACCGCTCCGAACGCCTGGTTCGGAGTAAGCTCGGTGCGGTTCGGTGAAGTCTCGGAGTCCTGTTCATAGTTCGGTAAGGTTCGGAGCTCGTTCGGTGAGCGTTCGGACTAGATTTATCGTTCGGTGAGAGTTCGGACTAGGATCGGAGGATCTTCGGGGTTATTGAGGTTTGGCGAGAGATCGGAGGAAGTTCGGTGAAGTTCGGACCTAGTTCGGAGGAAGCTCGGAGGGTATAGTGGTTCGGACCAGTTCGGACAGATCAGATTTTTCAAATTTTGAACATGTCGGATTTTCAAGCATTTGCTGCTATTCAAACGCAGATGCAAGCTTTACTCAACTATGACAATGAGATTGGAACAACACAAAAAGTTCCAAAGTTGCTCAAGTTCGAAGATTATGCCAATTGGAAAAAGCGATTTGAGGCATATATCGGAACAACGGATCCAGATTTATGGATTGCTATGGATGCACCGTATGTGTATCCGGTTGGTCCAAACAATGTTCCCATTATGCAACGTAATTTGGATCTTACACAGAAAGCTGATTATGTTCGTGAACAGAAAGCGTATGGATTGATCACTCAAGCATTACCAAAGGAATTATTACATCAATTTAAAAGTTGCAAACACGCTCATGAGTTATGGTCAACTCTGAAGGAGAGGTGTGAGGGCAATGAGCAGTATAAAAAGAGCAAGAAAAAGGTTTTGAACAAAGAATTTGACAACTTCAAACACTTTGAAGGTGAAGGTGTTTCTGAACTGATTTCGAGGTATTGCCATTTATTATCTGAAATGGATACCGTTCAAATCAAAAAGGATGATGAAGAGCTTAAAGAGAAACTACTTGAAGGTTTACCTTCTAAGTGGGAATCGTATGTTTTGATGTTAACAAATGATAAAGATTTTTCAGAATTGACTTTTGTGAAATTGTTGGGCAAGTTGCAAGCAAGAGATTTGGAAATGAAGAACGTGAATACTACTCCTGCTGAAGTCCAGAATCCGGATGTCTATTACGGATCAAATGCTGCTACTATTTCGGGTAAATCGGGCAAAACAGCAAATTCTGCTCCAGCAACGGCTTTCATGGCTGGAAGTTCACATTTACCAAATTCAGGAACTAGTTTGGGATCGAATGGTCATGAGTATAGTTATAGTTCTGGAGGTTGTAGTGCTTCAATTCCGGCGAGTAATTTGATGAACAAAAGCAAGATGGCTATGTCTGTGTCAACAACGGAGGATTATATGGCACTGGTGTCTGCTTTGGTGTCATCTTATTATGGACTTATCACTGGAAAGGTAAGCAATGCAGAGCTAACTGAGGAAGATTACGATCAAGTGGATCCTGATGATTTGGAGTTAATGGATATTAATTGGCAATTTGCTATGCTTGCGAGGAGGGTTAAGAGATTCTTGAAGAAGACTGGAAGAAAAGACCTGAATTCTGGAGGAAGAATCGGTTTTGACAAGTCGAAAGTGAGATGTTATAATTGCTCTAACTTCGGACACTTTGCTCGAGAATGTTCTCAACCAAAGAAGCAAGAATATCAGAAATTAAATTCCAAACCATCTGCTTCTGGACTCGACAATTCATCGACCTCAGGGAGTTCTTTAAATTCTAAATCTAATTCTGAACCCACTAAAGCTTTAGTATCTCAAGTAGATAAAACCTATAATTGGGGTAATCAGTTTACTGATTCATCTGCTTTGATTGTTAAACATGTGCAGGATGATGATACTATGACAGAATCCACTCAAGATGGAGATGATTCTCATGGTGACGTAATTGGTGAAAGTTCTGTTGAAGTTAATGATGATAAAGTTGCTTTCATGACAAGTCTATCTGAGAAGGCGGAATCTAATGCTATTCTCTTGTTGGAAAAACAAATTCAACTTCTGACTGAGGAGAAAGAGGCATTAATCCGAGAGTGTGATGCAGCGAAGGCTGAAGCAATTGATGCAGCGAATGATTTTGAGAATCTTTATCAAAAGAGTCTTCCGCTGAAAGAAAAATATGACAAAGCGCAACAGAATGCACTGGAAATTGCGGACAAGATGATTGCACTGCAGAAAGAGATGCATAAAATATCTGAGGAGAACAATAGTTTGAAGCTAGAAGTCGGGTCACTTAAACGAAGCAATATCACAGAATCGGTTGCTCTCATGGCCGATACTTCGAAGGTAGCTTCGTATCCTCAATTGTGCAAGTCTTGTGATGAATTTGCTACCGCTAAGAGTACTCTCTTAGACGAAAAGACAAAATTAAAAGATCTTTTGTCGGTAGCATGTGCGGATAAGAACATTTACAAAGAAAGATGGGAGGGAACCACAAAGGAATTGTTGTCAGTACATGAGCAACTACGATTACAAAAATTTGATTTTGCAAATCAATCTGAGTTGCTTGTGTCTGTACAAAAGGATTTGGCATCGAGTCAAAAACTTGTTGCAGATCTGAAAATTGAGATTTTTGAGTTAAAAACAAAAATTGACACTTTCCAATTTTCATCATCTTTTACAAATTTTGTTTACAATTCTGAGAAACAAAATGGATCTGACAAGTTTAACCAAGTTCCTTCACCAGTAGTTCTTACTAATGGTCCCTCTTCTACTGAAAAGGTGGATGTTTCACCTGAATCTTCTAAGACCAATGTTCCGCAATCAACTAAATCAGAGTCTGATAAAAATTCAACCGGTAAATCTGTTTTGGATTCGTCGGTTGATGAATTGTTTTATAATGTTTCGGACTTTGATAAAGTTGATGATCTTGTGTCTGAAACAGACACTGAAAGTTCCAAAACCACTCGTCCACAAGTTTCTAAGCCAGATCATCATAATTTGATTTTAAATCATGATTTTCCAACGATCAAATCTGAGCTTAAGAAATTGAGTGAGTTTGAACAAAAACAGATTGCTCGAGGCAAGTCTGTTCAGGGAAAACCAGTCAAAAATGGTGGAGTTGGGTTTGAGACCTTGGCAAGTCAAAAAGTTTTTGAAAAAGGTTCTTCTTCAAAAGTTACTAAATCTGAAAATGCCAAGGTTAATAATTCGACTCAGAAAGTCAAAAATGACCATCCAGAAAAGTGGGTGACCTACAGATTGAAAGGTTCTGATAAGATGTATTATGATAAGGATTTTCCTTTAGATATGGTTAATCCTAATCTGATTGACAAAATCTTCTCAGGAGGTTATGATCCTAAATATGATCCTAATAAGAAAGCAGTGCCTATTAGGAAAGGAAATAGGGTTTTTACTCCGATGGAGGATTTTGTTGATTCTGATTGTGAAGGTGGGATGGCTAACAAAGTGCAAAAACCTGTTCAAAAGAATGTGAACAAGAAACCTTTCAAATCAACTTTTCATGAATCACCAAAAAGTTTTCAAGAAACTCAAAAAGGTTTTTATCATCAAAAACAATCAAATTTCAGAAACCCAAGTCCATATGTAAGACGGTCACAATTTTATGATGATGCTGGGTTTTATGATGATTTTGGTTGTGGGCCAAATCAACCTGTCTTTGGAAGGGGTCCAAAGTGGGTTGATCATGGATATCAATATAATGTTGGTCCACGTTTTGATGGAAGGAGAGATAGACGTCAGAATTATTTTTCTGAAAATTCACGGGCAAGAGATCAATTTGATTACTGTGATGATTTTTCAGAAAATGTCTCTGGTTACACTGAAAACTTTGCAAATCATTCTGTGTCTAATAGAAAGGGGTTTAAATCTAAGTCACAAAAAGTTTTTGTTGAGTCTGATATGGATGATGACACGATTGTCCAATCTGTCATGGACAAACGAAAATGTTTTAAATGCAAACTTCGTGGTCATTCATATCGGGTATGTCCATTGAAGAAACCTAAATCTGACAAATCTGATGTTGAGAAATCAGATGCTGGTTCTGAGGGATATCAGACGGAAACTCCTGTTTCCAAGAAGAAAGTTAGATTTGTGGATGACCAGGGAAGAATACATTTTTTTAATGAATTTCAACAAGATAAAATTGCAAAGAAATCAGAAAAAGAATCTGAAAACGTCAAATCAATTCTTAAAACTTCTTCATCTGGCTCCAAGGGTTCTTCAAGTGAGTCATGGAAACCTAAGGGTTCTTCCATGGCCGGTGTTGATTTTGTTGAAGATGACGGTCGACCCAAAGCTTCTAGCTTGGGTTCGTCCCGATAACTAATCTTCTGTTTTAATTTATGCAGGGATCTTCGCGACCACCTATGAGTAACATTTGGGTCGTTGATAGCGGAGCATCTCGGCACATGACTAGTGACATCTCTCTGCTGCATGATGTGAAACCATTTGATGGTGGAAAAGTTACATTTGCTGGCGATAAGGGAGGTCAGGTCACTGGAATTGGTAAATTGTCCAATGGATCAGTCACATTCGAGAATGTTGAGTATGTCAAAGAATTGGAATACAATCTTCTTAGCGTCTCCCAGATTTGTGATAAGCAATACGTTACTGCTTTCACAGGGAGTGAATGTGTAATACTGAAGCCTGACTACAAGATTCCTGATGAGTTTGTAGTAATGCGAGCACCTCGATTTTCAAATTTATACGTGCTTGACATGAACTCAGCTACTGCCACTGTTGAAGGTCAATGTTTTTTAACAAAAGCATCAGAAAGGGATTCTATTCTATGGCATCGTCGCATGGGACACATCCATTACCGGAAGATGAATGAATTGGTGCGACGGGATCTTGTCGAAGGGGTTCCGAAACAGCAATTTATATTTAATGATGTGTGTGTGAGTTGCAAGAAAGGAAAGCAAAAGAGAAAATCTCATCCATTGAAAAAGTATCACTCAATTGATGTACCATTGGAATTACTTCACATGGATTTGTTCGGTCCTGTGAATCGTAAGAGTATTTCTGGAAATTGGTACTGTTTGGTGGTAACAGATGAATATTCAAGATTTTCTTGGGTGGATTTTCTGGTCACTAAAGATGAAACAGCAAAAATCCTTATCAATTTGATTAATACTCTTGAGTCACTATACAAATTGAAAGTCAGAAGGATTCGTAGTGACAATGGCACGGAGTTTAAGAATTCAGCCGTGAGGACATTCTGTATGGAAAAGGGAATTGTACACGAGTTTAGTACACCATACACTCCTCAGCAAAACGGCGTGGCAGAAAGAAAGAATCGTACCATTATTGAAACAGCACGAACAATGTTGGCTGATGCTCAGTTGCCGGTTCCTTTTTGGACTGAAGCTGTCAACACTGCTTGTCACGTGCTGAATAGGGTACTAACTGTTAAGAGGCTTGGAAAGACATGTTACGAATTGCTCAAGAATCGCAAACCGACTCTTGATTACTTAGAGCCATTTGGGTGTCCATGTACCGTGTTAACGTCTGCGGGCAAATTTGATAACAAGGTATTTGAGGGAGTGTTTGTCGGATACTCGAATCAAAAGAAACGGGTATTTAATTTGCAGACGGGAACTGTAGCGGAATACTTACATGTGGATTTTCAACCATATACTTTACCGCCCAAAGGTGAAGGACCGGATTGGATGTTTGATTACAA
>JBCNJP010003844.1:0-14806 GCA_039602395.1 Deinandra increscens subsp. villosa | reverse complement strand
TTTAAACAACTGTCTGATGATAACACCTCAAATGATTCAGGAAATGGTTTTCCTATGGTCTTTGTTGATCGTAGGAGGTGTTATCATTGTTATCAACAGGGTCATCTACGAAATAGATGTCTGATTTTGGCAAATAAACGTGCTTCCGCTATTAGTAAAGATAAATCTGATTCAGCTTCTAAGCCTGATTTGAAGCCAAAAGAGATAGATGGAAAGTTGGTAACCAAACAGTTTTTCAAAAGAGAATTTTTTTTCAAAACTCAAAAGTCTTTTGGAAGTTCGTCTTCGGGTGATTCCAATACTGATTCATCTATCCCGATGTTAAGGCAAAAGTGGCTACCAAAATTGTCCTCAAAAGCCACTGAAGTTTTTCCGAAGATACCGGTCGACCCAAAGCTGAAAGCTTGGGTCCAGATTCCAACTAATTATTTGCTACTATGTGCAGGGTGCTCGAAAGCCAGCTGTCAACAACTTCTGGGTAGTTGATAGTGGAGCATCCAGGCACATGACTAGTAATATTTCCTTGCTTTCTGACGTCAAACCAATTAACGACGGAAATGTTACCTTTGCTGGCAAAGAAGGTGAAAGAATAACCGGAGAGGGAAAGATGGGTAACGAGTGATAAAGTTCAATTTGTGGAAGAACTGCAACATAACCTGTTGAGTGTATCACAGATTTGTGATAAGCAGTACACTGCTGCTTTCACAAGTTCTGAATGCTCGATTCTGAAACCTGGAATTCAGATTCCTGAAGATTGGATTGTGATGCGTGCGCCAAGATTTCATGACCTGTATGTGCTGAACATGAATCAAACTTCGTCTGTTGTATCGGCGACATGTTTCATCTCAAAAGCCACGGAAAAAGAATCAATTTTGTGGCATCGCCATATGGGACACATCAACTACCGAAAGATGAATTACTTAGTTATCATAATCTGTTAGATGGCGTTTCGAAGAATCGGTTTTCAATAAATGATGTGTGTGTTTCCTGCAAGAAAGGAAAACAACGGAAGAAGTCTCATCCGTCCAAACGTCTTAATTCGATTGTAACACCGTTGGAGCTGCTTCATATGGATCTCTTCGGTCCTATGAATGTTCGTAGCGTTGATGGTAGTTTTTATTGTTTGGTGATTACGGATTATTTTTCCCGTTTCTCATGGGTGGCGTCGATGCATTCGAAAGATGAAACTCCAGCTATTATTCAGAAGTTGTTATCCAAGTTCGGATCGGTGTACAAATACAAAATCTGTCGCATTCGGACTGATAATGGTACCGAATTCAAGAATGCTAAAATGACAGCTTTTTGTGATTTTCTTGGAATTGTACAAGAATTTAGTGCGTCGTATACTCCACAACAAAATGGTGTTGCTGAAAGAAAGAATCAAACATTGATTGAGACAGCACGAACTATGTTGTCTGATGCACATTTATCGATCAAGTTTTGGTCTGAAGCGGTTCACACTGCATGTCATGTGCTAAATCGTGTTCTGATTGTCAAGCGGTTCAACAAGACAAGTTATCACTTGCTTAAGGGTCATAATCCGAATTTAATTTTTTTAGAGCCATTTGGGTGTTTATGCACTGTTCTCAAGGAAGGTGGGAAGTTTGAAGCAAAAGCTGTTGAAGCCATTTTTGTTGGATATCAGCATCCAATGAAACGAGTTTACTTTCCTACTTCAAAAATAATTGAGAGTCATTTGAATGTGGATTGTCAAAGACACACTTTTCTGACACCCAAATCGTTTGATATTCCTGCTTTTGACTACAAGAATTTATTTGATTCTTTCTCGGTTGCACATAATGATTCTGCTGATGAGCTTTCTGAAGAACTTCTAGCTGCTGCTATGTTGCATACAATACTTAGTCCCGGATCATGGATTCTGAAGCTTCCTAGTGTTTCTAAAACGGTTTCATCCAGTCAGCATGTTTCTAGCTTAGAAACAATGAATTCGTCTGATGATGATGAAAGTACTTTTCATGAAGCTGAATCGGCACCAGTTGATGATCCAATTAGCTTACCAAGTACAAGTTCTTCAGTTCCGGTTTCTTTACCGACTGGTGATCTTTCTAGCTCAGAGGAAGCATATGGAAATTTAAACACTCTTGCGGACAATATTATGGTTCCCGACACAACCACTCTTCGGATTCATAGCATACATCCTCAAGAGAATATTATCGGAGATCCGACTACTGGAGTGCGCACATGACATCAATTGTCTGATTCTGTTGATGCTTTAATTGCTGAAATTCAGGATTCAGGGGTTCAGAATGAAGTGTTTCATTCTTGTTTTCTGTCTCAAGTTGAGCCTACCAATGTTGGTCAAACGTTAAATGATGCTTCTTGGGTAGAATCTATGCAAGAAGAGTTGCAGCAATTTCAGAAATTAGGCGTTTGGTATCTCGTTGATTTACCCGCTAACTCAAAAGAACCTTGTGGAACTAAATGGGTTTTCAAATGCAAAAAGGACGATCGCGGTATCATCGTCAGAAACAAAGCTCGATTAGTGGTTCAAGGTTTCTCTCAGATCGAAGGCATTGATTTTAATGAAGTATATGCTCCTGTAGCAAGAATTGAGGCTATTAGGATCTTTCTGGCTTTCGCAGCATATCATGGATTTAAAGTATATCAGATGGATGTCAAAAGTGCTTTTCTCAATGGGAAAATTCGTGAAGAAGTGTATGTGAAGCAACCCCCTGGTTTTTATGATCCAGATTTTCCTGAACGGGTGTACAAGCTAGATAAAGCTTTGTATGGTCTTCACCAGGCTCCACGGGCTTGGTATGAGACATTATCTACACACCTACTTGAAAATGGGTTTCAACATGGCAAAGTGGATTGTACACTGTTTTCAAAAAAGTTTGGGAAGGATCTGCTGCTAGTCCAAGTTTATGTGGATGATATTATCTTTGGAAGCACCAATGACAACTTATGCAAAGAATTTGAGCGTGTCATGCAAACTAAGTTCGAGATGAGTTCTATGGGGGAGATGGGTTTCTTTCTGGGTATTCAAGTCCATCAATCTGCCAGAGGCATATTTTTGCATCAAACAAAATATGTGTCTGATATTTTGGCTCGTTTCAAGAATGGAGATGTCCGGATTCCAAGTACACCTATTCAGGTTTCACATGGCCTTGAACCAGATGAATCTGGTGACAATGTTGATTCGACATTTTTTCGTGCCATGATTGGTTCCCTTATGTACTTAACTGCTTCTCGTCCTGATATCATGTTTCTTGTGTGCTTGTGTGCTAGGTACCAGGCAGCTCCTAAAGCTTCACATATGTTAGCAGTAAAGCGGATTTTTGCTTATTTAAAGGGTAATCCGGATCTCGGTATCTGGTATCCTAATGATAATAAGTTTGAGTTATCAGCTTATTCTGATTCGATTATGGTGGCTATAAAATCAATTTCAAGTCTATTACCGTTGGATGCCAGTTTTTGGGGGAGAGGCTCGTGTCATGGCAATGAAAGAAACAAACTTTGGTTGCAACGTCTACTGCGGAGGCGGAGTATGTGGCTGCTTCCAGTTGTTGTTCATAGGTTCTGTGGATTCAACAGCAGTTACGCGACTACGGTTTGAAATTACTGACTACTCCCATTTATATTGATAACTCAGCTGTTATTTCAATCACGAAAAATCATGTTCAACATTCCAAAACTAAGCACATTGACATAACATATCACTTTATCCGTGATTGCTATGAGAAGAAACTAATTGATTTGCAAAAAATTCATACGGATTTTCAAAGAGCTGATTTATTCACTAAAGCGTTTGATAAAACTCGCTTTCAATTTTTATTGCAAATCAATGGTGTTACTCGGTTAAATGCCAAGTAAACTGGTTCAGTTGATCACTTTTACTTTCTTTTATGTTTCCTTTGTTTTTTCGCTTTTTAGGGGAGAATTATGGAAAAATACATAAATAGTGTGTTTTCTTGTATGCAAAAATAAAAAATAAAAAAAATCAAAAATTAAGAAATGTGATCCAACCTCGTGAGAAATGATAGTAAATCAGTGAATGTTACTAACCATGGATAAAATAGATTGAAAGGCTGTAGGTTCTTGTTTGTTTCATTGAATGTGTCAATCAATATCTGATACTTGCTAGTATGATATAAACATAACACTGGCCTAAAATCTGTGGTGTAACATGATTCTTGTGGCTGTGTAATCTTGATATTAGATGAAAAATACAAAAATAGAATAAATAAGTGTTCTAGTGTATGCATGCTTTCTTTTGAAAGATTTAAACTTGTTTGATTTTCTTTATTTTGTCAAACGATCAGACTTTCTTTGCGTATCGAAAGATCGACCTGATTGTTGTTCGTTTGACGTTCTGCTTTATTATCTTTGGTGTTTCGTATAACTCATCGGACTTTCTCTACGTGTACGGGAGTACCGACCTGATTGTTATTGAGTTATACAATTTCAACTTGTTTTGCTTTTTTATTTTCCTAAACAATCGGACTTTCTCTGCGTGCTCACAAGGCCAACCTGATTGTTGTTTGTTTAGGGTTCTGATTTCTTTTTGCATGAAACACTATGACAACTTATATCTGTAAATATTATGTGATGAATGAAAGAATAATCAAAAATATCATAAGTCAGATCTCGATTACTTGAATTTGTGGGTACCATGATTTCTGTGCTTGAAAAATATAACTAAGTCATATTCGAAAGCAGTAAAAATTGATTTGATTTGACTGAAATAAACATGAAAATGTTGTATTCGTGGACTACTTGGCTCGCATGCTGATTAGATTGAAAATTAAATGTGTTAAGTGCATCTCACTGGTATGATCTCATGTTGCGACCTTTCTCACAAAAACATAATTTATTACATTTACATTCCTGTTTTATATTGATTCAGTGTTTTTAGAAAATCTAAAAAAATATTTTTGGTGTGTTTTAGCATAAATTTGGAAAATCAAAAAGATTTAGTGTGTTTTGATATAAAGTTGTTAAAATTCAAAAGATTTTATTTCTGCTTTATTTTTGATCCAGTGAATACAGGATCGACAAAATTTTTGTTGATAGAACCACAATCGAAGCTTGAATCAGCTCATCATTCTTCAATTTGAAAAATCTTGAATTTTTTGGGTGTAAAATGTCAAATTTAAAAGATTAAGGGTAAAATGGTAATTTCACAAAAAAGTGGTCCGGACGTACCATGTGGTACGCCGGAACGGACCATTTTGCATATAAAAGGGCGAAAGTGGTACGTAAGCTGCATAACCAGCGTACCACTTTCCAAACATTCTACAAGGCTTCGCCCTTGATCGTTTTTCCTAGATTTCTCACTCATTAACGAACCTCTGCTCGAAATTCTTGTTGCTACAGGTAGGTTCAAGGATTGCGCATCTAATGATGGTCTTGGATTTCATTTTAGTGTTCAAAATCTCATAATTTTTAGGGTTAAAGTTTTGGTTTTTTGTGAAACCGAACCCTGAGTTGGTTAAATGGGTTAACGACTATCTTAATTGGTTTTTAGCACTTGGTATTAGTCGGTTTTTGATATAAAACGAAACCTTGTTGGTCGATTTGAAAACAAACACGGATTTGCATGTCAAAATCGCGAAAGTCCATTCGGTTCATTGTTCTTCCGCCGTACCATGTGGTACGCGCGTACCAGATGTGGTACGCTGCCTAATGTGGTACGCGTCTGGTACGTTGGACTTTTCTGATACTCGGTCAATATTTCTGGTCCGTCCGTACCAGATTGGTCCGTATGACCAAAGTGGTACGTGACGTGGTACGTTAGCTAAATTTTCCAAAAGTTCAATGTTTGAGTGTTTCAAGTCATATTTGAGTCGATTGTGAGCGGTTTTGATTCTATCTCATGTTTTTATTAATAATTATTGTTTGTGAATGTTTCAGTTATGGCAGCTTTAAAGTCAAATGATGAACATAATATTTGTTCTTATCTCGGGGCTTCTGCAAAATGGAGATCTCACTTTGGAGGAATATTCGAGTTTTTGCAAAGATCGAGAATTTATTATGCTGCTACACATGAATGTAAACTGTACAAAGATCTTCTTACCATGTTCTGGAAATTTTGCACAAGTAGATTGTTCCGTTGTGCCTTCAGTGATCCGTGCAAAGATTAATCAGACGGATTTTGTTGTGTCTGAAGATGATGTTAGAAGAGTTTTAAGACTCAATGATCAAGCAACGTTTCTAGAAGAATTTGATGAGATAGATATGGTTGCATTGCTGAGGAGGGTCAAGTATGATGGGAATATATATGCTTCTTGGTTTCTTAAAGCGAATCTGAATCCTCCGTATAGATATTTGATCCATGTGATAATCCGGTGTTTTGGAAATCAACTAAGGGGTCATGAAGAGTTTGACATGAAGGTTTTATCTTTCTTTATAGCTTTGGTGATGAACCGAGAATTTAATTTCGCTGGATGGATATTCGACTCCATGAAAGAGAGTATTCTATCAAAGCAAAACAAGAGTGTTATGTATTCAAGATTTCTTCAAATGATTCTAAATGATTTGCATCCGAATCTTCTGAAGAATTCAGCTTCCATTTTACAATTGAAGCATATGAATGAAGTTGCTGTGGGTAAATTACCGGTATATCAAAAGAGAAAAGGAGCAAATGTGGCTCCTTCGGTCGAAAGGATTAATTGACCACTTGGAAAAACCTAATTATGTGGCTCCTGCTGATGGTGTTGCAAAACATCCTGATAGTTCTGATGATGAATTAGAATATGATGAGAATGGTAATCCTGTTGAGGAAGATGAAAATGAAGATGAAGACCAAGTCGTGCCAGTTCAACAACCTGTAGAACAATAACCTGTTCTGTCTGAACCTGTGCAACAACAACAACAACAACAACAAACAGAGCAAGTTCAACATGATCCAATTGTTTCAGAAAGAGAAGATGATGTGGCTAGTTCAAAGACTGTTTTAGATGACGATGATGATGCGAGTTCGTTTGATACTAGTTCAGATTCTGGTGATTATGTGGAAATATGTCATAATTCCAGAGGTATTATGGTCAAGACAGGTTCAAAAGCTCATCTTGCTTATATGACATCAAGAAATGAAGATATTTCTAAGTATGAGCATTTATCAAAGCGATCTGCTGATAGAAAATCTGATGATGATCCATCCTACACTTCATCTATGGAGGAATCAACAAGAAAAACAGTGACTGCTGACAAAGGAAAAACTCCTATGCTAGATACAGGAAAGAAATCCAAGCAAAAGATGCTGGTCAAAAGGGGTTCATTCCTTGCTGATGCTAGAAAAGCTGGTAGCAGTCCGCCTAGCAAGAAGCAAAAAGTTGTTAACCAGTCTTCCATTCCAAGTCAACCAACCACAACCACTGCTAATGTTCAGAGTTCTGGTGTTCAACCTGTTTGAAGGTTAATTGTCAGAAATTCTTCAAGTTCTGCTTCTGCTTCAACCACTGCTACTCCTACATCATTCACAATCTCTTATGCTGATTTTTTGCTTGCTCTTCATCAGACTAGACTTGATGCCTTAGAGTCTATAAATCGTCAGCAATCCAATGAAATTCAGGGATTAAAAGATACTGTTAAAGAGTTGATAACTCGTGATCGGGAAAAGGATCGTGAGATTGCTTAAAGCTTTACCTGCTCAGGGGGAGATGAGGCCAAATCCTGATAAAGCTTGTAGAGAAGACGATGATGTATCCAACTATTTGAATGATACTGATGATCCAGAAGGAGGTGTTGGTGGAGATGGTTCTGGTGTTGCTGGTGCAGCTGGAACGTCTGCTTCTGGAAAATCTGCTACTGCATCTTAGGGGGAGTCATTAGGAAAATATGTGTATGATGTAACTCTGATTACCAGGGTTGCTATTGAAGAAGGAGAGTATTTACATCACTTTTTGAAAGAGCAACTTGCTACAATATATGCTCTGAATATTGAAGATGTTGATAAAGTTTCTTTTGCTGAGCCTCACAAAGAAGATGATTCTAATGATGAGTTTGAGTATGAAGAGGAACATGTGGAGGTTGAAGACATGACTACAGAAGAATATCCAGATGATCCAAAAGTTTATGGTAATTTCACTGATAATGATCAATCTGGAGGATTCAATTTCTTTGCTAGAGATGAGAAGGAAGAAGATGAGAAAGAGTTGAAAAAGAAAGAATCCGAGAAACAACCTGAATCAGCTGAATCTGATAGTTTCTCTGATGAACAAGAGAAAAGAAGGCTGTTTGATGAATGGATGAAAGAACAAAGGACTAAGAAGATACCTGTGGTGAAACCTACAAAAACTGTTGATCAGAAAAAGTTCTTTAAAAACAGAGGTGTAGCCACTGGGTATATAAATAGTTGGATGTACGACTCGCAGCTCAAGTGTTATGCTGTAAATAAGGAATTTGGTATTATCTACTTGAAGAAGGTGAAAAGATTTGATACTTTGCCAGTCTGCGATGTGAGGGAGTTGTCTAGAAAACCATTTTTGAATTACGGTGAACATCATTCGGCTGAATTCTTCAAAAATAAGTTGTATGAAGAATGTCAAAAAAGATTCATATCCTTAAATCCACAAAGGCCGAAGTACACAGATCATCCAACAGATATTCATCCAAGAACTGGAAAAGCAGTTGTGGTGTTAAAGTACAAGAAGCATGTTCAACTGAAAAGATACCTTTGAAGAAGCTCTAGCATAATTTCATAAAGACTCTGAGATGGTGATATTATGATGAATATACTGGAGAAGCAGTGATTGTTGTTAAAGAAGAGAACACGGTGGTTAGGTTCTTTGATCCAGTGTGGTTGATTAACCTATCTGAAGCAGATATTGACAAGCACTATCACAACAAAATACTATATCAGGCTGATGATGCTAAGCAAGCCTTGTAATTTCAGAGAGTGATCAGAGTTTGTTATGCATTTGGAATTCATGCTGGAAATAACCGAAGGCAATATTGGAAGAAGACTGAGACAAAAGCTTCTGAAGACTAGCATAAGACAAGGGGGAGTTTGTTAGAACAAGTTATTATGTCTAATTCTATGTCTAGGTGTTTTGTCATTGTATAGATCGTTTTGTAAGTTCTGGTCCCAGCGTACCAGTGGACGGACCAGATGGTACACAGCCACAGACCATCTGATACGTAGGTTAATTGGTACACCAGGCAGAACAATATAAATAGTTTTAGCTCTTGTGCTTCAGAGCAGTTGAGAGAGTTGAGTTGTTAACTGTGTGAGATCTTAGGTGTTTTACTCTCTATTCTCTCTCTGTAACCTTTGAGCTTGAAATCAATCAACGAAATGTTATTTACCTCGTGTATTACCGAATCGATCATGATCATGCATTAGTAAGATCCAAAACTAAGTTTTACAGCGATACCCTTCTCCTTCTGTCTGGCGACCAGACCTGCTCCGGCAATCACATCCAATCTCTTTGTTCTCTACTTCTCTCAGTCTCTCACAAGTAAGTTAATAAGAAAACTTTGATAAATTTGTTCTTGAATTGTTGAATACTTGACTTTGTTCCTTAGTTTGATGAATTTGTTCTATAATTTGATAAACTTCTTGATTTAGGTTTTGTTTGGTATAGTGCATTTCTTGACATTGTTGTATCTCTTTGAAACTGGCTAAATTTATCATAATTACAAGGCAATGACATTGCTACTTGACTGCTTCTGATCAAAGATAACTGATGCTTCTCTTTGAAACTGCAATTATTGCAAACATGCCATATAATTGTTGATTTGCTGATGCTCTTTGAAATGTGATTGCTTTTCTAACGGTTCATATGTTTGTTTTCTTAATCCTTTAATATTTAAGAGCTGAAATAAACATAAATAGAACATGACTTTTAAATTTTGTGGCATTTGCATATCTCCCCCTCTAAACTTGAGAAATTACATATATCCCCAAATCATGCTTAAAGGGCATTGTACATTATGAAAAAACTTGTGTTTTGGGAAAATATGCAATTTTGTTCCAAAGTAGGGGGGATATATGTAATTCCTCCTTAAATTTAATAAATGAGTATTAATTTATTTGTTAATTTCTCTATCCAAATTCTTCATTATTTAACTTACGAAGTATGAAATTATGTTCTTGGTTGTTTTAGTAAAAGTGAGTGTGATAATCCATTGATTACCCTAAAGCGTTAACTATTACGGTTAATATTATATGTGTATTGTTCGCGTTATCTCCATGACAATACCTTTATGAATATTTTTTAAGGCGATTAGCGACAGCCAGAGGCGGAACTAGAAAAGTTTTTGAGGAGATCCATGATGCATGATCGGGGCAGAAGGTACCGATAAAAACTATAAGAATTTGTGTATCCTATTTACCTTAAACTAGTTAGGGCAAGTAGGTTTCGAACCACGAAGAGTTTTTGGTCAGTGTTAAAGTGCAATTGATTATGAAAGGAGAGTTAATTAACAAACTAATAATTGTAAAAGTTATTGATTGATTGTTTCCGTTGGTAACTAAGACTTGCATAAATGGTAAATTTAGATTGTAAACTATGGTTGGAAAGACTACCATCCCTAGAACTCAGGTTCCTTGCAATATACTTGACTGGGATTAACACTTATGTTGAAAGATTGCATAGACATAATCACAGTTGATTCAAATGTTAAGGATAGGAGCAACACTCTATCCGACCATGTTAACAAGGTGGGAAGATTCAACCACCAAGAACACAAGCTAGGAAGCTATTTATCTCTTACATCCTAATTGCAACGAGACAAAATCAAGCTACAAGAAAGCAGTCATTGACGCTCTTAACAAATCAAAGAACCACATATAATACTCGAAACTCAAATAAAAGATTGAATTAGAACTAGAGTATGTTCAACACAAGAGAAATCTCCAAAAAGTGCTTACACAAGAAACCTTACATCTAGGGTTGGTAGAGAAGAGATTAGCCTTGCATCTAGAAGAAATCCATCCTTGAATCTTGCTTCAATGTGAAAAAGTAGAGGAATACCATGATTTGGATGGTGAAAAACTAGCCAAAATCGTCCCAAATCGTCCCTCTTTCGTCTGCCAAGTCGCTCCCTCTCTAAACCCTAACTTCTAGTTGTTTAAAGGTGTAAACTCAGAGTCCTCTGCATCTCCGACGTTTGGAACTCCAGTCTGGGCATTTGGAACTCCAGTGCAATTTTCTGGAACGCTAGTGCAGAGTTTGGAACACCCTAAACTGAACTGGGAACGCTGGTAACCATTTCTGAAGTAACAATGGAGTTTGGAACGCCCACACAACCAAAAATCATGTTTTCCTCCGTTTCTTTAAGTCCTTCGGTCCCAAGCTCACGCACATGCTTCCCGGTCACATCCAAAACATCCTAATCTTCACTTTTAGCATCCTTAATGCTCCACACCTGCAATCACAACAACAATCAAAGTAATGGGGTTCCAAGAGAATATCATAACTAAAAAACGCATAATTAGCTACAATAAACACGTGTAAATAACAAACCCATCAGTCCATAATTTTTTTCATGGGCCCACTATTTTTAAGATGTTTCATTTTCATATAAGCGTACATAAAAAATTCGATACCTAACTACGGTATAATAGCAAAAAAAAAAATAGTAAAATGGCTAAAATGAAGAGAAAAGAAAAAGTAACGCGTGAAAAAAAATGACAAAATGTTTGCCTATTAAAAAATCTATATTTTTATATATTGTAATAATTTATTATAAAAAGGGTCTAGAATGAATGTATTTGAAAAGAATGGGTCTATAAAAAAAATGCTTGAAAAATAAAAAAAATTGTTGAGTACAAGATTTGAACTTGCACGTACACCTTCAAAATCCAATGGTGGATGTTACCACTAGGCTAGTTACTGACTTTGTTTAATTATCACAAACTAAGTATTTATTAACTCCTCATCACAATTTTTTTATTATAAAAAACCATTCACATAATTTCCACTTTGCGTTCGAGATTGAGAGGGTCCACGGGGACCCCCTAGGCTTATTAGAGGTCCGTCCCTGGCGATAGCGATTAGCGTTATGACAAATCATATTGTCGTGTTATTCCCGCGACAACACCTTTTTATTAATATTTGACTAAATTAAAAATTTTGTCCTTTAAATTTTATAAAACTATGAATTTTGTCATTTATTAAAATAACTTTCAAGTATTATCCTTTATTTGAAAAGTTATTTCGATTTTTAACCTTTACACTAACTCTAGTTAACTTATTCAGTTAGTTACTAATAAATATGGGGGTATTCTTGTAATTTTGCACCAAATAAAAAAACCCCTAAATTGTATCATGGTAATTTAATCATTTTTAAGTGTTTAGATTGGATTTTTTTTTAATGCAAACAACTAATTTCTGTTGGACTAAATCTTTAAAAATCTTTATATTTTACATGATTTTTATATTTATTTTATTTATAAAATGTTATTAAGCATTCTAATATTTAATAGTTTACCAAAAAGCAAATGGACAATTTTATTTTGTCACCAATTGAACCCCTATTGTTTAAAAAAGCAAAGTTTTATCCAACACCAACACCAGGATACCATTAAACTAAAGTCCTTTGCTAACTTTTTACCAATTAATTGTTTAAAACTAACTAGTGTCTTTTTTTTTTGGAACGACAAATAGCAATAATACGCATAAAAACGCCACTAGCAAATAATTTTTTTAACAAGTAATTTATTCATGTGAATGAACTTGTGGAGCCTTTTGTTTGGTGTATGTCCTGTATAATTCTATTTCCTTTTACCATTTAATATTTAACTGTTAATGATTCTTTATGCTGTAACATTTACAGATTGTTGTATATGTATCTTTGTATACTTTTAATAATTTTTACTAGATACGTGTATATCAAAACAATGGTTACGTGTATATCAAAACAATGGTTATGCTGAAAATTTTAATAGTTATTAAATATTTCAATTATGGACTGTGAAATTATAAAAACTATAAAATTTTAATAGTTATTAAAGGTTACAACTGATAATAAAAACTATAAAAACATTGAAAATCATATTAACAATGAACTAGCAACATTGAATAAAGTAGTTCAAAGTTCTTGAAAAATAAAAAAAAAATAGTCACCGAAAAAGGAGAGTTAGAAAACCGGAAAAAATGTATAAATATTTTTGAAGAATTTAAGGTAAAATAGTCATTATTTAAAATTTAATTTAGTGAAATGTATTAAAATGGATATATTTGATATATTTTAAATTTATAAGGATATATATGTTATTAACCCTTTTTTTCGATTTGGTGTAAATTACAAGAATACCATCATATTTATTAGTAACTAACTGAATAAGTTAACTGGAGTTAGTGTAAAAGTTAAAAATTCGAAATAACTTTTCAGATTAAGGATAATACTTGAAAGTTTTTTTAAAAAAAGGATAAAATCCATAGTTTTGTAAAGCTTAAAGGACAAAATTTATAATTTAGTCTTAATATTTTTTTCGTTCTTTCTAAATCATATCTAAGCGTTTCATTGGCTTAAATTTTAGTTTTATGCCGTTGCCTTTAGATATCTAAATGTTTGTAGTGTTAAATTTAACCAGACTTCTAATTTTAACGTTGTGGTTGTTTTTTTTTCCTTTTCGTTTTCTATACGTTGCGCTTTAGCAATACAATTATTTTCTATGCCCGCATTATTCCCACGGCAACACGGGCATTGTACTTAGGGAGACAGACGGGTTTACCTTAATGGTTAGAAATCTATTTTAAGGGACCTCCTTTAAACATAAAGCCTCAGTCACCCTTTCTACATTCTTTGGTTCTTATTTTGTGTTTTTGTTTACTATATTTCTTAAATTTTGTTTGTATTTCTTTCAATTGTAATGTGCTCAATGTAACCTTCTGTTTCTTTCTATATATGTAAATCGTATTATTTTATTTAGATTTTTTCTTTAAATATCAATTCCTAGATTTCTATCATAAATTATACCATAAATACGTACAACTTGTAGGAGTTTAACCCAATTTAAATCAAAATGTAACTTGTAGGATTTATATTATTTTAGTCGTGGGGTTTAAAAGTCTTTAGTTGTGGGGTTTAAGTCTTAACCATGATTATCTCTCCTTAAACACTCTTTGATATTTAGTTATATAACTATTTTGTCTTCTAAAACATAGAGAATCATAACCGACAAAATGTACTAATTATTGTTAACTCATATATAAATACACAATTACACATTTAATTTGCGACATTTCTTAAACATCATACAAGATATAACATAATACGATGAGCCCAAAAGGTTTCTATTTATATATTTTATGTGAGATAGATTCCTTTCTAGCAAGCAAAAAAGCAGAAAAAAGGACAAAAAAGTTGGGTGAATGGTTATCTTGACATCAAATTGGGTTGAGCTGACTTAGATTAATTGTCATCTGATTGTTGTTTATTATAATTAACCATTCATTGATGGAGAAGTTTGAAACAACTAATGTAAAAAACAATATGCCTAAGTACTGCATTGTTGTGTCTCATGGAGTCTATAGGGTTTTGGTCTTTGTGTGCAACTTCGAAACAATTTCCAAATAAATAACAAAAAAAGAAGAAAATAAAGGTCTAAGAGACCCACCTAGTTCAACCCTAGACGTACAAGCATACAACTTTAAACCATCGTTATAGAGTTGCTTCGAGCATCTCCATCGCTAGCAAGCGATGGAAGACGAATATGACACTGAGCAAATATACATACATGCAACATCAATGGAAATTCAAGAAATAGACCATTCGTTTATTGAGTATCTGAAAATCCAGACGACTCCTAGATAAACTATGGGGCCCGCTCACATCATTGTATAATATATGTATTTTGAAAGCATGGGATTCAATCATTTCTTTTGTTAAA